>MJUU01041821.1:71362-90400 GCA_002080025.1 Modiolus philippinarum | reverse complement strand
AAATTGGACAATGTATACCTGTTCGTCTTCCAATGTCAACATTACAGTTACAGGTCTTGTTAACTCTAAATGAAAACCATCTTTACTGGTCTTGATTAGTGCAGATAAAATAAAAAAATTTGGAAGTCTATTAACCAAAAAGCGTGCAAAGGATGACAGAGAACAAATTATTAAAAGGATCCGATAAGAAGAGCCAAAATTCAACTTAGGACAGAGCTATGAATGAGGGGGATACTCCTTAATTGTTAGACAAAATTTTGTGAAATAGTTGCAAGTAAATAGGCTTTCGGATCTGCATCGAAGTTCTGACTATTTGGTTGGTGAATATCCTCGGCGACTAACAGTCCATTAGCAGAGGCATCGATCCAGTGGTAATAAACAACAAAATACCGAAGTAACTGTAAATCTATTTTAGTACATAATACGCTGCTGACATAGATAATGGCAAAACGTTAGCTGGCTTAAGCTAGGTAAACAAAAAACACATTTGCTCATGACAATACAAAAAAAAACTAAAACAATGAACCAATGACTTTCATAATTCTTTTGTTTATCTCAAATCGCCATGTAGATCCAATTTTTTTGGAAATGTCCCTTAAACGAAATGAACACAATTAATTATCAATAATCGACAATACAAAAGAACTAAAACAATGAACTAATGATTTTCATAATTCTTTTCTTTATCTAAAATCACCATGCAGATCCAATTATTTTGAAAATTTCCCTTAAACGAAACGAACGGAATTAATTATCAATAATCCTTTGATCGAGAATTTCTTAAAAAATTCTGATATTTGCCCCTCAGTTACACATGCCAACAAAATTAATAATGTGCGGCGAAAGTATAAGAAATTGCCACCCGGGTCAAATTCAGCTAAATTTGCCTCATCGTACTATAGCTCGACACTCAGAGACTGGAAACTAACTCAATATAAAATACCAGCTTCCTTTGATATAAATTCAATAAAACAATTAACTCTCTTTTTCAGAATAATAGTACTAACGGATACAGTGGGGCACAGACATAACCTCTCGCAAAGTGAACTTTGACCAGTGATAAAAGCTCTAATTTAACTTGGGACCGTTTTAACTTATCTTTAATCAGCCATAAAGCAGTCATAAAAACTACTGTAAGTTATTTTTTTAGAATGTTTTCGACTCCACCCCCACCCCTTGAATGTTCTAACCTGTTGTGGTCATAGAGTCCCGACTGCTTTTAGCTATTCTGGTCATTGAGCCCTGACCGCTCAAACCTGTTAAAGAATCCTGACTGCTCTAACATGTCACAGGATCCACTGTTCTGGCCTTTGAAAAGACGAAAAACAGCATATGAAGGAAGTTGTTGATGAAACAATGAAAAGTATTATTACCACCATCGGGAACCAAGAACGGGTAAGAGAGAGAAGAAATGAAAAAATATAGAAAAGAAAAAATAGTGGAAGGAATTTTGAACAGTGTAGATAAAGTCATCAAAGACAATAATGGAGAGAGAAACATCTTTTCATTTACAGCATCTGTAGTGAAAGACTTAATGTTGGATGCGGTGTAGGTTACTATTTTCATTTATTTATTATTATTATCATTCTAATTTTGTTGATATTGTTGCTGTTTTTAGGGGAGGTGCATATCATTTACAAATAACTGATCTGACTACCGATATTGAATAAAATTGGACAATGTATACCTGTTCGTCTTTCAATGTCAACATTACAGTTACAGGTCTTGTTAACTCTAAATGAAAACCATCTTTACTGGTCTTGATTAGTGCAGATAAAATAAAAAAATTTGGAAGTCTATTAACCAAAAAGCGTGCAAAGGATGACAGAGAACAAATTATTAAAAGGATCCGATAAGAAGAGCCAAAATTCAACTGAGGACAGAGCTATGAATGAGGGGGATACTCCTTAATTGTTAGACAAAATTTTGTGAAATTTTAATATTGCAAGTTGCAAGTAAATCGGCTTTCGGATCTGCATCGAAGTTCTGACTATTTGGTTGGTGAATACCACCGGCGACTAACAGTCCATCAGCAGAGGCATCGATCCAGTGGTAAAAAACAACAAAATACCGAAGTAACTGTAAATCTATTTTAGTACATAATACGCTGCTGACACATATAATGGCAAAACGTCAGCTGGCTTCAGCTAGGTAAACAAAAAACACATTTGCTCATGACAATATAAAAAACTAAAACCATGAACCAATGATTTTCATAATTCTTTTGTTTATCTCAAATCACCATGCAGATCCAATTATTTTGAAATTCCCCTTAAACGAAATGAATGCAATTAATTATCAATAATCGACAATACAAAAGAGCTAAAACAATGAACTAATGATTTTCATAATTCTTTTCTTTATCTAAAATTACCATGCAGATCCAATTATTTTGAAAATTTCCCTTAGTCGAAAGAACGGAATTAATAAACAATAATCCTTTGATGGAAAAATTCATAGAAATTATCTGATATTGGCCCCTCAGTTAAACATACCAACAAAATTAATAATATGCGGCGAAAGGATAAGAAATTGCAATCAGGGTCAAATGCAGCTAAATTTGCCTTATCGTACTCTAGCTCGACACTCAGAGACTGGAAACTAACTCCATATAAAATACCAGCTTCCTTTGATATAAATTCAATAAAACAATTAACTCTCTTTTTCGGAATAATAGTACTACATTGTAACGGATACAGTGAGGCACAGACATAACCTCTCGCAAAGTTAACTTTGACCAGTGATAAAAGCTCTAATTTAACTTGGGACCGTTTTAACTTATCTTTAATCAGTCATATAGCAGTCATAAAAACTACTGTAAGTTATTTTTTTAAAATGTTTTCGACTCCAACCCCCCCCCCTTTTTTGAACATGCTGACCTGTTCTGGTCGTAGAGCCCTGTCCTGCTGTGGTCATAGAGTCCCGACTGGTTTTAGCTATTCTTGTCATTGAGCCCTGACCGCTCCAACCTGTTAAAGAATCCTGACTGCTGTAAAATTTCACAGAATCCACTGTTCCGGCCTTTAAAAAGAAGAAGAACAGCATATGAAGGAAGTTGTTGATGAAACAACGGCAGTAGAATACCGAAGGAACAAGGGAAGAGATGACTACAAAAATCGAAGTCCAAAGACATGGCGAAAACGGTAACAGATAAAAACAAAGACAAAACAATTGACGTGAGACAGCTACAATGCACGGAAATTAAAAGATAACATTAAGAACTAAGGCACTCATAGTGTGAACTCCCATGAAAACCGGGAGAGACATCAGGTGCTCCGGAAACAATGAACAGTATTATTACCACCATCGGGAACCAAGAACGGGAAAGAGAGAGAAGAAATGGAAAAATAAAGAAAAGAAAAAATAGTGGAAGGAAATTTGAAAAGTGTAGATAAAGTTATCAAAGACAATTATGTAGAGAAAAATATCTTTTCATTTACAGCACTTTATGTTGGATGCGGTGTAGGTTACTATTTTCATTTATTCATTATTATTATCATTATATTTTTGTTGTTGTTGTTGCTGTTTTTTAGGGGGAGGGGTGGATATCATTTACAAATTACTGATCTGACTACCGATATTGAATAAAATTGGACAATGTAAGTCTGTTCGTCTACCCATGTCAACATTACAGTTACAGGTCATGAAAACCACCTTTGCTGGTCTTGATTAGTGCAGATCAAATCTAACCATTTGGAAGTCTATTAACCAAAAAGCGCGCAAAGGCTGACAGAGAACAAATTATTAAAAGGATCCGATAAGAAGAGCCAAAATTCAACTTAGGACAGAGCTATGAATGAGGGTGATGCTCCTTAATTGTTAGACAAAATTTTGTGAAATTTTAATATTGCAAGTTGCAATAAAATCGGCTTTCGGATCTGCATCGAAGTTCTGACTTTATGGTTGGTGAATACCCTCGGCGACTAACAGTCCATCAGCAGAGGCATCGATCCAGTGGTAATAAACAACAAAATACCGAAGTAACTGTAAATCTATTTTAGTACATAATACGCTGCTGACATATATAATGGCAAAACGTCAGCTGGCTTCAGCTAGGTAAACAAAAAAAACATTTGCTCATGATAAAACAAAAAAAACTAAAACAATGAACCAATGATTATCATAATTCTTTTCTTTATCTCAAATCACCATGCAGATCCAATTATTTTGAAAATTTCCCTTAAACGAAACGAACGGAATTAATTAACAATAATCCTTTGATCGAAAAATTCATAGAAATTGACTGATATTGGCCCCTCAGTTAAACACACCAACAAAATTAATAATGTGCGGCGAAAGGATAAGAAATTGCCATCAGGGTCAAATTCATCTAAATTTGCCTCATCGTGACTCAGAGACTGGAAACTAACTTCACATAAAATACCAGCTTCCTTTGATATAAATTCAATAAAACAATTAACTCTCTTTTTCAGAATAATAGTACTAACGGATACAGTGGGGCACAGACATAACCTCTCGCAAAGTTAACTTTGACCAGTGATAAAAGCTCTCATTTTAACTTAGGACCGTTTTAACTTATCTTTAATCAGTCATAAAGCAGTCATAAAAACTACTGTTATTTTTTAAAAATGTTTTCGACTCCATTGCCCCTTGAATGTGCTGACCTGTTCTGGTCGTAGAGCCCTGACCTGTTGTGGTCATAGAGTCCCGACTGGTTTTAGCTATTCTGGTCATTGAGCCCTGACCGCTCCAACCTGTTAAAGAATCCTCACAGAATCCAATGTTCTGGCCTTTGATAGGGCCTTGACTGCTTTTATGTCATATTTAGAGTATTAACAGTTATTGTATTGTTTTACTTGACTAACGTCTTGATCAATTGATTTTATCATATCCAAAAAGAATGGACATCACGTGACTTGTATAACATAACTTCCGGTAATATTAAGACTGTAAAGGCCACATAGATAAATCACGACACGATGAACAAAATGCCAAATAATTTATTATTGAAATATTTTTACAAATGTTTGCGGATCGCATGATTTTCTATAATGATTTTTGGAACTATTTATTACATTGATGACAGTTTAAATTAAATATAAATTACGTCCCTAAGTATTTGAAAATATTTTTGTTTTGGCGTGATATCCCTAGTAGACTTTAACTAAAATACCGAAACCCCTTGTCTCTTAGAGCGGTTTTATCTATTTAAAGCATTTTACAGATATCTGCATATTCCTGAAATGTTCATCTAAATAAAATCGTACTTGTTTTCAGTTTAATTTTAGATTTAGTCTCTTCCAATTTCATCCAAAGTTTGCCTTCTCCTGTCCAATTTTTGCAATTTAACATGGCGCAACTTGAACCGGAAGTATATATGTTGTGTTTTTCTAGTGTACTTTCTATGATTTAGTTTCCAAACTATCTTCGGTAATAAAAAGATATATCTTGTGTGTATAAACGTGAAAGTTTTATTTTATTTTGGTCCCGAAATGTGTATTTGACATCTTTTACCCGTGCTTTTAGCTAAAGGATTTCAGGCTATCAGACAACATGTGTAATGTAAATTCCCTGTGTCTTGGTACAGATATTTTGTCAAGTGAATGTGTGTATATATGTACATATATCAGTTGTAGAAAAACATCATCAACCTGTGTCAATGATGATTACACAATCGCTTGATTGATTATTACGTAAACAGGTAAAGGGGTCATAAAATTATTGGCCTGTTGATTACACAAGTTTGCCCGTAGGTGATCTACAGGTAGATTTTAATGTACACCTGCAGTTTCACTACAGGAGATAAAACGGTTATGATGATCGTTTGAAGTCAAAATGAAAATTATATAAATTTTACTGTGCATTGACAATATGCAAAAAAATATTTCAGATGAAATTTAAAAACATTTTTGGAAATAAGCGTTATCAGATATAATTTAAAAAAAAAAACAGTAAATTTATTGTCGAGTGTACTAAATATTGTGAGGAATTCTTTTAGAAAATATATAAAAGATATTGAATTATATATTTCATTAATATGTGTAATATAGTCGTCAGCAGTTGAGCACCCGGATCACGGTAATTCAATTGGAGTTATCTACCCTAATTAAGACCGATAAAATTGAACATGATAAAACGGAGTCGGTTTAGAAAAAGTCTATTTTGTTTAAGAATGATATTTTCCTTGATTTTCACTATAATTTTAGAGAACTTAATTTTTAGCAATTGAAATCCAGGAAAGGCTCATTCTGATACAAAATAGATTGATTGATTGATTGAATATTGTTTAACGTCTGCTCAGCAATATTTCAGCTATATCAAGACGAGAACAAGTTTGTTAATAAATAATCACTTTGGGGTATGGAAAGGTTCATGGGACGGGAAATTCTGACTGCCACTGGAAAAGTAGGGTGAAATCGAAAAGGGCGGAGAATTTAGCCTTGTAGCCCATCACCTACGGACCACTCAAAAAAGCTTGCTACAAGGGTTCTTTAACGTGCAGGAAGCGTGGCATTTCTTCCAACAAGTGGACCTGAGTTTACATCCCATCCGAAAGATGGGTTGTGTATTTATTAATCCCGCACAAGCACGGAATGAGTCCTATTTCTATATGCCGGTACCCTCAGGGTCAGCCCCCGTTTAGGAGGGGTCACATCCCGCAAGCCGGAGATACTAGGTCCTATTTCTATATCCCGGGGTTCCCTCGGGGCCCTCTGTTAGGAAGACTCATACTCCAAGCTTAGAGGATGCTAGGGGCCTATTCATAAGCCGGGACCGCGCACGGCGGGATACAAAATAGACTTTTTTCTTAATGCAATAGACTCCGTTTGTACTAATAGTACTGATAAAATTCATTCTAAATGTATTTTGCGGTTGGATTTGTGTTACTTGTGGCAGGTTGCATAATTTTGACCTTTACACAGTGTGTGAAAGTTTTTTTAAACAAATATCTGTCAAAATAATGGTAGATAATAAAAAGGGGAGGGTCTGATTCAGTTAAATTTAAATTGTTGAACTTCAAATGTTTATTACTTCTTTATTTCTCAACGGATTATTGTCAAATTGGACTCATTGGAAAGCGTGTTCAATTATTGTTCATTTTATGTACAAATCATGCATTTATGCTATTGGGTCAGGCTTTTAGTATGATGACCTGACTACCCCGCATACATATGGTATCCGCTATCCACCACCGAAAACACGGGAGCTCTGTAGGCGAAACCATTTATGGCAGTCAAATTTTTCCATGCTATTTATATAGCAGAGAAACCGTGAAACTGCAAAAATCTATAGGACACTGTTTGATGAAGATTGATTGATTGATGTTTTACGCCAACTTCAGCAATATTTCAGCTATAGTGTGGCGAGAACTGTTGAATATACTGAACAATTTTAATTAATACATAAAATATCTTTATAAGTTTGATGAAGAAAACTACACGAAAAGGTACAGCAATGGCGGTAAAGTGAATTAATTTGATGTTTGTTAATTGTCAATTAATTATGACGTCACAATGAAATATAAAAACTGAGAACTGAGTAAATCCCTCGCCCAAGTTGCAATTCAGTCAAATGCATCATGTGTTATTGTCGATTTACATTAAATATCTATATATTCCGTTGTGATTTGTGAAGAACATTTGTACACCAATTTGATGCATTACACTCAGGATACCACTATTAAAAACGATAACAAAGTAAGTTATACGGTTGTAGAAAATGCATATTGTGAAGTGGGCAAGATTTTATTACGTTTTCTCTTTTCTACCAGACATCTTACTGTCCTAATAAACCCATCGTGAAAATGTTCAAGATCTTTACAGTTTTTTCACCAAATCATTTTTCTACCTTGACTGCCCTTTTAATTGTACAAGTCATTAACTCTTATTTTGATTCAGCAAATCAAGGTACCAAAATTGAGTATTTATGGAAATATCTATTATCTTATGAGCTATAAAAAATACGAGCGTAAGCTTCATCTTTTAGGTGATGAGAAAAAAGACGCTTTATTTTCATCATTCTTGTGATGAAATGATCGTGCATTTTTGTTTGTTTGTTTGTTTTTGTTTTTTTGCATTCTTCCCCGTTAGAGGAAAATACTCACCTATTGAAATCATATCAATGATGCAAAATACAAACTATTATCTTGTATTTTTTTTGTTAGAGCTAAAATACTTATATTTTCTATCAAACAGCTGATGCAAAAAAAAAAACAAAAAAAAAAAAAAAAAAAAAAAAAAACAAAAAAAAAAAACACTTTTTCCATCCACTTCCCCACTGTTTGAACGGTACTAGCAAATTATCGCATGTTTTCATCCTCCAATACTCAAGAATGTGTTCCTGTAATTTGACTAAGCTTTAACTATCACTTTTATTTCCTTATCAGTGTAAACCCAGTCCATTGCCTGTTATAACTTTTGTCTGTTGCTGTTCTTGTGTAGAGCAGATCTTACTATACCTTGTATAGCTCGTATAAATAAAGAACATGGTAAATTTTTTTTGGTTTACTTCTCTCGTTTGGTTCGGAGTTTTCGATGTGTTGCGATATGTGACGTACCGGTACAATATTGTGGCAAGCAGTTACGCTGTATGAGTGAAAGTGTAAAATGAAATATTCGCCTTAAAAGTGTCTTAAGTAAAAATAATCTCATCAAATAAAGTCGTTTAAAACAAACAAAATGAAGTTGGATATTATTCAAAAATGTGATCATAATAAAGAGGCATTAAAAATCCTGTATCGCTCAATTGCATCATTTCTCCGGCATATGGCGCGTACATTTCATAACTCATTCGCTAATGCCGTGGCTGTAGTATGTACAGCGATTTTGTCAACATAGCGAAATTATTGTCTCAAAAACTTATACATCAAGGGTATATTCAGTCACTGTTTAAATTGTCACTACAGAAGTTTTACGGTCATAACCACGACTTGACAGACCATTACAATGTTTCTGTTTCACAAATGAGAACAGATATATTTGGGTAGATGCAGAGTTTGTTACCGGACTGACTAACACCGACTGTGACAAAACCGAACTTTTCAGGGGCAGTGTGACGGGTGCCACGCGTTGAGCAGATTATGCTTACCCTTCCGGAGCACCTGATGAAAACTCAGTATTTATAGGGGTTCACACTGCTAGTGCTTTAGTTTTGTGAAGTTCTTTTTCATTTTTGATTATTTGTTTTGTCTTTGTCATACTGTCTCAATTCATGTTGCTGTGAATTTTCGTGATTTTGAATATATGATTTGAGAATTTCCCCTTTCCTCCTCCTTGCTTCGGTATTCTTTTGCCGATGTATTCCGTTAGAATTAGAGGCTCAGAGGCTGAGCCTGTCTCTATCTATCTCCTGAAAAATTTCTTATTATAGTTATTAAAACTTATTTCATTTGTAATTAAAAAAAATTGATAATGTACAAGCCATGCATACTCATGAAGTCTTCTACGGTTTACAATTATTAACAATACCCGTATTTTGACATTCTAATTAAATTATCGTATTACAATATAATATTCAAGTTTTATACCGCCGTGCGCGGTCCCGGCTTATGAATAGGCCCGTAGCATCCTCTGAGCTTGGAGTATGAGTCTTCCTAACACAGGACCCCGAGGGAACACCGGGATATAGAAATAGGACTTAGTATCTCCGGCTTGCGGGGTGTGACCCCTCCTAAATGGAGGCTGACCCCGAGGGTCCCGGGATATAGAAATATGACCCCATCCGTTGTTGTGCGGGATTAATAAATACACAACCTATCTTTCGGATGGGATGTAAACTCAGGTCCACGTGTTGGAAGAAATGCCACGCTAAAGAACCCTTGTAGCAAGCTCTTTTTGGGGTGGTCCGTAGTTGATCGGCTACATGGCTTAATTCCCCGCCCCTGACGATTTCACCCTGCTTTTCCAGTAGCAGTCAGAATTTCCCGTCCCATGGCCCTTTCCATACCCCAAAGTGATTATTTATTAAAAAAAACTTGTTCTCGTCTTGATATAGCTGAAATATTGCTGAGTAGACGTTAAACAATAATCAATCAATCAATCAAGTTTTATATAATTAAGTAAACAGGCGTAAAAGGGGGATAAGAAATGTATATGGTGCAAGTGTGAATAATTTTATTTTCAAGACAACGTTTAGTTTTCTTATAAATTTTAAGTCATTGTTCAATACAATTTCATATTGCTCAAATGTAAAAAAAAAATGTCGCTAAAGCAAAGGAAAATATCAAAGTCTATACTAAAATAATCTTGTACTCAGTTTAGATAATTTTTCATACCTCCGTTGCGTCAAAATACAGAAGAAATTAAGGAAATAATGACATGTAGACTCATATATGCATGGCCACATCGACATGAGGGATTTTGTAGAATATTTACTTTATGGAGATAGCCATGTGAAAAGGAGGGCATACATCGCAACTGGACTGTAATTATATTAAGTGTCCTGGGACCGTTTGAAAAATGTTTGGTACTTTAAAATATATCATACATGTAAGTACTTTTAAGCTTGGTTTTAAATTTTGTTTTACTTGTACTGGTTCTGACATTTAGGTCTAAATCATTTTACTGTCGAATGGTTGAGGGAAAATTAGTGTAGGATAATGTACAAAAAGGGAGAATGATATCTATACCGATCTGCGGAGGTGATACAGTTGTAGACTGAATACTCGGTGACATCGATCTAATGCATTATTGTTATATATCAATTGTAATAATTGCAAATTTTTACGTTCCCTTCAATTACGAACTTTTTACCAACCTAATTCTTTGTAAACAGTTCGAATTTGGTGAAAATGGATAATCCGGTTATTAGAAGTGCATATTTGCAGATATTACCACAGTTGCCCGACAGTTCTGATGCGTATTCATATAATGGATGTATATAAAATAAAAATATGGGAGAAGGGGCAACTGGAAAAGGGTAGAAATGGGTAGGGGAAGGAAATTTAGCCTTTATACGAGACTCAATTACTCTGCTCTCCTGAGAAAACTATCGAAGGGGTCTTTATGCATGGAGCGTGGTGTTTCTCAACACAGTTTGGCTGCAATGGTTCACGGCCAGGCTTTCCGTATTATGACCTGACTAGCCAGCTTACGTAACACATTAGGATGTTTTGATACACTTGATACAATATTTCCAATAATCACATTCCATTTTGCGTCATTACTCATAGTAACGCCTACATATTTATGTGTTTCAGTAAGAGGAATGGACTTTTGAACAGATATATCATGATAAGATGAGTTATTTGCCAAAAATACAAGTCGCGGCGGTAAAATTCCCCGAGCCTGAAAGACGAGGGAGATTTAGACCCAAGACTGGTATTTTTGGCAAATACCCCGACGGTCGTGAAATATCTGTTTAATTGCACCGTATGATTCTATCTTGAAAACGCACAGATAACTCTGGGACAAATACCACGACAAACGTCTCAGTGAAAGGGGTATTTGCCATAATAAAAAAAAAAAACATCTATTTACCAATCAAAATGCAGCTTACTTAAATAAGGTGTAATTATAATTTAAATGAAAGGAAGTAATATTGGGGTTATTGGATTTTGTCATCAGCAAATAGCCTACAAAGTGAGATAAGGTTATCGCAATATCATAAATATATATATATATATGTGATGAAAAAAGCAGAGGACTTAAAAATGATCCTTTGAGGAACCCCTGCTGATTCATTTCAAAGTCGAGATGACGAGGAAGCAATCAGAACACTTTGTTTTCTGGCATTAAGATATCTTTTAAACAAGTTCAATAATTGCCTATGTATCCCATACGAATTTAATTTATAAATTAATCCTATATGCCAAACCTTATCAAATGTTTTAGAAAATTTACAGAAAACAAAGAAGTTCTATATTTTTTTCTGAAGAGAATTCAGAATACAGTTATACATTTCATGAAGTTACCCTTTACGTCATGATTTCTGGTTTCTACCAACACCGTAAAAATATTTGAAAAACATGTTGCAAAACATTATTATTGTTCCCTTCAGAAATATTCCTTATTAAACAGAAATCGGTCAGGTTTTAGATCTAAACATTCATGTCATATAGCCTTGATAAAATTAATAGATCATTGGTTAAAAATAAGGATGATTGACAGATAACAGCCACCATTTTTCTCGATTTAGGAAAGGCATTTGATTTAGTAGATCATGAAAAATTAATACAAAAACTTGCAACTTACAAATGCTCTGATTTTGCGCAAAGTTGGTTTCAATCATATTTATCAAATAGATCTCAAAAAGTATATTTTGGAAATACCTTCTCTAATGAGGGTAATTTATCTTGTGGGGTTCCCCAAGGAAGTATACTTGGCCCCTGCTGTTTATAGTTTTTATAAATGACATGTTAGATTTAAATTTAGATAGCAATATTGATATGTATGCAGATGATATAACTTTACATCTATGTGGAAACTCCATTAGTGAACTTAATCATGACCTATCACAAATAAATCAATGGTGTGTTAATAACAATATGTATGTTAATCCCAGTAAAACCACTTCCATGGTAATTGGATCTAGACAGAAACAAGAAATGTGTGCAAATCGGATTCAGCTGTCCATAAACAATGAAACCATAAATAATGTTGACAAACAGAAAATGTTGGGCATTATAATTGATAAACATCTTAACTGGACATATCAAATTGGTCATGTTTGCACATCAATAAACTCCAAGATTTCACTTCTAAGTCGCATAAAAATATCTTGATCTTGACTCACATAAATTATTTTATAACTCTTATATACTACCTATTTTTGATTTCTGTTGCACTATCTGGGGAAATACAACTGAAGAAAATATTTCCCGTCTAGAAAAAATACAAAAGAGGGCTGCTAGAGTTATCTTAGACATGCCAAACCAAACATCATCTCTTCCATTGTTTAAAAAATTAGGCTGGCTCCCTGTTAGATCAAGAATAATTTTCCATCAATTAATAATGGTTTTTTAAAATACTTAATGGTCAAACTCCAGAATATCTCTCAAACATGTGTACCAAAACGTCTGAAGTTTATACGAAAGGCCTGCGCTCAACAAGTGCAAATAATCTTATCATTGTAAGACCAAAAACAAATATTTATAAACACTCATTCAAATACAGCGCAGCAGTTGCTTGGAATTCACTTCCAAGTGCTATAAAATCTTCAAATACTTTAGGAACTTTCAAAATGAAATGTCTGAAACATTTTACAGTCTAAAATATCAATTAAGTCAGTTATATTCATTTATTATTAAGTATATCTATAAGTAATACGTTGTGTATATATTTGTGCAAATTTTACTGTTTTGTTATTTGTATGTATTGTGAAGGCCTCTAGGTAGATTAGTGTAAACTAAACGAGTCACCTTCTTTAAATAAATGTATTACTTTTGTAGATGATTTTAAACGTTCTTGTTAACAACCCTTTCTATGATTTTCCCAAAACAGCTTAGAAGAGATAATGGTTTGTAATTCGATAGAACTTTTCTAGAGTAGAAGTAGCATTTGCAATTTAGAGTCGTACATTATATTTTTAATTGGGGAATGCAATTTGAACCCTTATTTGATTTAATTAACATTTTCATAATTTTCCAATATGTTTTACAATTGGAATAATTTTTAAGTACAATGTTATCTGAATTATTTTAAACGGCACTATTTACAAATATTTTGACTGCTTTTACCAGAGTCAGTCGTTTTTGGACTGAGAAAGTCTGAATAACGTTGAGATTGACTAAGCTTAGTTGATTCAACACTGATAAGTCTTTTTCAACACTAGTTTTGACTGAAAATGTCTGATCAGAGGCGAGCCAACTGACTTCAGTCAATTTCAGTTTTTACCTGTGTTGTAAAAGTCGGTGCAGTGTTGAGCCAACAATGGTCAGTCATTTTCAACACTACCTGTGTTGTAAATGACCGATATTTGTTGAGAATGTCTGTCCAGTGTTGAGTCAACGCTGGTCAGTCATTGAAAACGCTACCTGTGTTGTAAAAGCCTGATCTGTGTTGAAAATGACTGACCAGCGTTTACTCAACGTTGGACAGACATTTTCAACACGGGTCAGTCTTTTACAGCACAGACGGTGTTGAGAACGACTGATCAGTGTTGATTCAACACTGGACAGACATTCTCAACAGATATCAGACATTTACAACACAATTAGTGTTGAGAATGACTGATCGGAGTTGACTCAACGCTGGACAGACTTTTACAACTCAGACCAGTCATTGTAAACGAAAGTAAAGATTTTTTATTTATTTAATAGATAAATTTATATGTTTTATTTATCTTATTCTATTTTTTTTTTTTAATTTTCTTTATCTAATTAATTGTATTTATATTTTTTTATTGAGTTTGTATTATTACTTTTTTTGTATTTTCATTTTTTTTTATTTAATTTTATATATTTTTTTATTTTTTTTTATCTAATTAATTGTATTTATATTGTTTTATTGAGTTTGTATTATTACTTTTTTGTATTTTCATTTTTGTTTATTTAATTTTATCTATTTTTTTTATTAATTTAATTTATTTATTTATATCTATATCTTTTTGACATTCCTGAAGAACAACAATTAAAGCATTGTTCCATTGCTTGTTTTTTTTCCACGTATTTGTAGAGATTTTGTCTCATTTTCTTTTACTCCATATCCCTTCATTACTTATCTGCTTTTACATTTTTTGCAATAATGTATTGGCAAGCTAAAATCAAATAGAGGAATATACATTTAAACCCGCCAGACCACACCGACGACCTGGAATCCTTTTGTGAGTATCGCATAAATGTTCCAAAAATATGTGCAAATTTTGTAAAATCCCGGTCCTCGTCACATCAGAATAAAATTCAAAGTTATTCGATTTTTATTTTCTTTATATTCTTGATGAATATCCCGCAAAAAAACCAAAGACAAAAAACAAAAATACCTCCAAAACAGTGACTCAGTCTGTGTAGAAATTAATGTTAACACAAAATCGAACGAAATCATGATCACGTTCATTTGTATTCTATACCAATTAACAAACCTGCAATTGACACTTTTCGATTGCATTATAGAGCCAATATGTTCATGCACTCATATTACAGGCACTGAGTCTCAAACCTTCAATAGTTATGTGACCGTGTACACGTCTCTCTGACTTATGTCCATCAGGCTAGCTGATTGTTAGAATTTAAGGTCTGTTCACTACGCTTTTTTATTTTGCATACTTGGATATGTTATCCGATTTCTAAATTACGATTCCGCCTGTGACATATTTTAATGGGTAATTTTGTCCTGTTATCACACTGGTTGATCTGAAAGACAATTAATAAGCAACTACGTATACTTGTAACTTATCATATATATATATATATATATATATATATATAACGTTCTATGGTAGGAACCCAACGGGGTTAGAATTAGGGACATAAATATCGAGATTGCCTTCCCACCGAGGGATTTGGCTGCTCTTCGAATGCACAGATATTACAGACAGATTACACTGCTCCCGCCATCTCTGTGTGAGTCCAAAGGGATGTAAAATATATAAAGAACTACAAATTTATTTTGACTCGTAATACGAGACTTAAGTATATTAATTAACCTTTACCTTTTACCTTTTCTTCTTCTGTACATCCTTTGTAGGATAACCGTTCATCATTGGGTTGAACGTCAGTAGTACATATTCTACCTTATCATTCCATATCACCATATCACCATACACATATATTCCTGCACCATTTCATTTAAGTTATTAGGACGATATACCATCAACCAGTTTGTGTTTTAACCATCACCATTGAACGTATATACAATTCGCATGCTTATAAACATTGAAAGTTCACATCATTTTATCCATTTCTCTAGAAATACATTACTGTTACTGTTTTAGACTCCACCATAGATAGGCATCAACTGGGCTTATTTTTTAATAGCTCTCTGTATCTATGATTGTGTAGATTGTACAGTACACGTCTTATTTGAAATTCTAATTTAGCTAAACTGTCAATTGTTTAAATTTGTCAATCAAGTGAGTACAGTCTAAAATTATCTCCAACTTCTCACATGTGTTAAGATCATCAAAGTTGACATTATAATGATCTATTAGTAAATTTTGATATCTTTCATGACAGGGTCACGGACACAAGACAAGAACGGATATTTTAGTATGAAATGTTCGGTATCCTCTGGTTCTTCGTGACAGAGTAAACATGTTGGGTCAAAGCTTAAGTTTTTGAACTTTGACCTATTACTTTGTAATATGTATGTTCCAGTCATAAGTTTCAGTTTAGTTGGTATCCTGTTTACATCTCTAGTGGATTTACAATTGATCTTTAACAACGGGTGTACTTTACCAATCGCACAGTATTTTACGTTTAAAAATGACAAAGTTTTATATAGTGATGCATTGTTTTTCAGGTCGTTCATCCAATACACATTAATTTGTTGATTTGCTGTAGACTTCCACATCTGTTTTGGGATCGGATTGTCAAGAAGCTATAATGGATCTTGAAGATTGTATTTTAATAGCATTCTCTTTATTTCTATAAACCAGCTTGAGCTTGTATTTAGTTTCACAGAAAACTGACGTCTAGCTAGTTTTACTTCAATAGAATCTTCTTTCTGATTAGATATGTTATTGAAAAATTGTAATGCTTTTTTATGAATTTGTGCTTCTACTGGTGAATACCCAGATAGTAAGTATATTGCTGCATCAGGTGTATTTGGTGGTAAGGATAATATTTGCTTCAAAAGCTTCTTTTGAAATATTTCCAATTTGAACATGGCAGTGTTGGTCCAGTGGTAGCGTAGTAGACTTTTAAACCCGTAGAACCTTGACAGAGGGGGTTCGAATCCCACTGGAATCAACAAAATTTTAATATTTAATATTAAAAGACTCAGACTCTGAATCTGAATTGATAAAAACAGATGACAAATTTATCACAGGCAGATGGTTCAAGCCAAAAATGATTATTTTCATTGTAAATTTTTTTTCAATCAAGTACCAAAAATTGCAGCTAATTTCTCTTCTGCATATGGCCATTTCAACAACAATATGTCTCATCAGTGCAGATTATATCAAAACAATTGGAAAACCGAATAAAAAACGAAAGATTTCTAAGTGTCATTTTCAAAAAATTGAAATAGGCCGCATTAAGATGGGTCGCTCAGCATAGATCGATCCATAACATACCATAAAAACGAAGCATAAATAAGATGTTGGGTTTTCATCGGTACTCACTCTAATTCTTATTTTAAAGCAAAACAAGCCCCATGGATTCTCTTAAACAAAGTGAAAGAGAATGCAGACTGTTAGTTAAATGAATAAATAAGCTGTCTATAAATTCAGTCAACGTGGAAACTTGCCCATCTCCCCGGATTTGCGAATATTTACGCTAATGCAGGGCCTAAAAATTTAAATATAACGTTCTGTGGTAGGAACCCAAAGGGGTTAGAATTAGAGACATAAATATCGAGATTGCCTTCCCACCGAGCCTAAATTTCCCGCCCCTACCCATTTTGTAATTTTTTTTATTTTTATTTTTTGGTTATATTATCATATTTTGCTCTATAGCCGTTAGAGTAATAAGAATTTTGTAAGATTCAATGTACAGACATTGACAAAATTATTGTTCCCTTCTCATGTTACATTTGTAGTTAACAGCGTCCATGATGTATCTGTCGATACTTTGTTTATTTTTTTGTAGTATAGTCTTTGTAAATAGGTTTTATTTCACTGTATTTTTATTGTGTTTTGATAAAGAGCCGGATAGGTCTCGAAATATCAACTTTTAAATGTGTGTACTGTTCACTTCAGTCTAGTGCCTTGTTTTATTATTCTCACGAAGTGTGTATCTTTTAAGATCCAGTATGTCGGGAATGTTGATGTTGTTGCTTTGTTTTGAGATGATTATATATATATATATATAGTAGTTGCAACCTTTAAATGAAAGTAATGAGAATTTCATAAAAGAGTTCTGAAGCAGTAAAACGTTATGAAAAGTTGACAATAAAAAAAGAAAAAAATATATTTGCGCGGCGCATGATACGCGCTTGATTTTGAGATACAGGCAATTGAAAATTCGGCAGGATATGTCCACATCTAGGTTTTACATCAGCTTTGTATAGCAATTTATGTCTTGAAAATCGTGTGAAGGAGTAATGTAAATTTTTTGAAATTCTATCCAAAATCTTTAGAGGTGCTTTTAGAATATAACATGGAAAGTTGTCGTTTATTGGTAAAATATTTTAAACATTATGAAATGGAAAAAGAGAGGTTTCCAGATATCTGACAAAATATCAGAAATCAACAATGGCATACTGTTTGTAGCAGTTGCTGAACTTGATCACCGTGCGCATGTCTTGTTGATTCCAAAAATCTAGCGATTCGTAAAGAAAAACAAAATATGCAAAATTTGTCTGGGCTTATTACTTGTAATACTGTAAAACCTAGACACGTTAGTTCCGCTTTGCATATTTAAATATTTTGCTATTTTTAATTTACATATTTTTAGTTTCACTATAATAAATATGATATCACTCCAAAAGAATTTTACCTTTTACATTTATCCTACCTGTTGCGATATATAATTAATATCACTATAAATGTGTGTTGCTTCGCTGTATGCGGTTATTACGAATTTCTGATTTCGCCTACTGTTACAGAATAATTATTGATTGTTCGATTTTATTTTTGTTACTATTGTTCTTCAAGGCAACAGTAGTATTGGCGGATACAGAGCCCATCTAGGATTTTGAATTTCTCCTTTTCTAGAAAAAAATCGTGCAGAAATTAGACACATATTGACTAAGAAAGAAAAAAACTAGATGTTGTCGGAAACGACAGCTATCCCCGCACTCCCTGTTTGACACAGAAAACAGTTGTTATACACTCTTGGCATAATTTTTTTCATTATCTTTGAAATCTACCTATTGATAGTCATTATTGTTACTAAAAGAATTCTAGGATATATAGCTGCTAAGTAGAATTTCAAAAAATAAGTGGTCTTTGAGACTTTCAGGAAATTAACCAAAATTGGAATAAATATTTTTGAAATCCAGTTGATGAAAATGTTTTTCCTAAACTAAATAAACAATTTAA
>MJUU01041821.1:38961-70272 GCA_002080025.1 Modiolus philippinarum | reverse complement strand
AAAATTGACATCATGGGGCCTCTTGTTTGCACCAAGACCAATATCAAAAATCCGAAAGCTTATTGCGCATCTACAGACTATATGCAACAATTCTATAACAAAATTAAATCCCTAAATCCATAAATGTAGGAGGAGTTTGTGTCACATGCCACGTATGTAAAAATTGACATCATGGGGCCTCTTGTTTGCACCAAGACCAATATCGAAAATCCGAAAGCTTATTGCGCATCTGCACACTATATGCAACAATTCTACAACAAAATTAAATCCCTAAATCCAAAAATGTAGGAGGAGTTTGAGTCACAAGAAAAGTGTGACGGACGGACGGACGGACGGACAGACGGAGGGTATAACATTATCCCCGAACTTTCTTCGAAAGTGCGGGGATAATGACCGATATCCCTTTTTATAATGGCTAGATCCACCGTTTAATAGACTCTATAGAAGAAATATTTATCAGAGTTAATTCCATTAAAAACGAGGAGTAAATCTTCTAGGCTGTTATGAGTATTCCATAAAGAACCCTCAATGTTGGTTTAGATTGCGACATGACCTATGTTAAATCGATGCACATAAGTATCGTTTGGCGGTCATTTCGAACTGTTAGTTTTTGTATACACTGTACAGTCATTTAATTTCAACATTAAATACATTCATAAAAGATCAATACATTAAACCCAATCTGGCTGTCAATTATGTTGCCATTTAAATAATCGGTGATATGAGGAACAGTGAAAGGTAAGACCTTTAACGTATTCTTTTTAAAGTTTTAAGTTAGTTCGGCATCAGGCATTAATTTCATTTTACACTCAAATAGATACTAATACAATGCCTACTCAATTTATTACTGCAATATGAAGTATTTCCATTTATGTCAAATGCCCAAGTTCAAAATCCAAGCGTTGAAATAAAGGTTTGAGCTATGTCATGGTAGCTATGTCTCTGATAGCAAGCAAGCAATATTGTAACTATTCTGACACCCCCCCCCCAAATGACGAATCAAGGAAGGATAGGGTCGAGCAGTTGGGACAGCCTTTTCCGAAAATATTCTAAAGTAAACAAAGCAATTACCGATTTTTTTAGGAAGTGATATTGTCAATCAGGCGCGAGATCATTTACATTTTAATTGTACATGAACTTGTATTGAAGGAGTAAAAGAGAGTGGATGTCGTGGTTTATAAAAACATCTGAAATATATTTAATTCTGTCAGAGACATATTAGGAATATGTATTGGCTTTTTGTTGTTCCAAGACTTATAAGGGAATTTTATGAATCTTATAAATGAACATTCAAACCTTTCAGTATTGATTTTATAAAACGATTTTCTATATCAGAAATAATCATGTGGTGACCATGGATATCGCCGAACACGGTCTAAAATATGCCTGCTTTTAGTATAAAATACAAAATCTAGCACAAAGGACTGCACATAAAAGTAACACAGGTATTCCGATACTGATCCGGCCGGAGCTATGCACGAGGCAGATACTCCTTAAGTTTTTCCAGTTTTTTTAAATTTAGAATTTGCAAGTTTTCAAATGAAATAGGTTTTACAGGGAAATAAAATATGAGTGATCGAAAAGTAAAATTTGGGGGAAAAGATTCTGTATTTTGACAAATCAATAAATAAGAAAAGATATTTTAAATTGACTCTGTTGCCCTATCAAATCGATTTTGACAAAAAGTGAAAAGAATTGCACCGACCATGCGCTGACAAATAGATTTGGTGCACACACGTGGGTGCACATATAGTTGCGCAAATTAGAAATTTTTAAGTTTATTAAGCTAATCTTAAGTACTTTACAGAAGATATTGCCTTGTATACAATGCCATAATTAAAAAATGTTTGTGGAAATATTTGATATTTAAGAATCAATTTTGACGGGTCTACTAAACTTAATTTGATTCTTATAACAATTACAATGAAAGAAGGAGAAATAAGTATGGCCATTTAGCCGTGAATTTTGTTCACCTATTGGGCTATTTTCAAAAGAAAATCGTGCAAGGTTGTCCTTGGTACGTGTACTTTCTAGAAATATTTCATCAATATGTATTCCATCACACTTGTATTGTTTCTGGCATATCAGCAGTCGAACATTGCTGCAAATGTTGTGTCCATTTAAGATATTTAATAGTGTATAAAAGTTTGTCCTTCAAAATAGCAATAAGTTTACTTTGGTTCTTGAATGCTATGCAGCGAATTTTAACAAAAACCTACAAAAATTGTCAAAATCTTCAAAACTTTCATTCAATTGGCAAAGTTATTTGATGAATCGTTATCTACATTACACGTTTGAAAATGTACTTGAATTGATTATTGTATATAAAATGACCTGTTTAAACCGTTTGGAGAAGATTTAATGCATTCACAAATTGGCATGCTGAATGAAATAAATACACGGAAAAGTGACCATACCTTTTTATGTAGAATAAGTGAACATTTCAAAGAACATCGTTTTATTGCATATTTTTTACGAGACGCCTCTATATTTCTATATACTATCTAAGGGGGAATCTGGTACGAGAAGCTATTTTTGTCAGGTTCATACATTTGATCATCATGTGGGGTTTACCCTCTATACGTGCACTTTTGATGTAAGCAGAAAATTGTGTCTTGTGCCAGTTAACTCGAAAGCTCTGCATTATTCATAGATATGTATTCACTTATATTTTTAACTTACATTGATGCAGTTAAACCCTCTCTTCGGGAGTAGGGTATAGTACAACGGAACATTGCGGAAAAGGGGATGGAGAAAGGTGGGAAAGATTTGTTGGAATTTCGGCATTAAGAAGTATAGTGAGTTGACTGGTGGTAGAAATTTCCTCCTTTACTGGTACTTCTCCTTCCAGCTTTCACATGAAAACTCCATATTCTACGAAAACTAAAACTAATGATAAATGAATAGACATTAGTTGACAAAAACTGCCAAATTGCAAAAATGAAATTTGTAAAAATTAAACGAATAAAGAACAAAAGTTCAGTGTGCGCAAGAACGAATATTACGTCCTTGATGTGCAGTCGAAATTTCCTCAATTAATATTCCTGGGTTCTCAACAGATAAAGAAGAAAGAAGTAAACACCAAATTTTGTTTAATTTGACCAGAAAAATTCAAGACAAGTCAAGTAAATTTTATTTAAAAGTAGGTGGATATAAGTATAAAAAAGATGCATAGAGATTGTAGAGCGTATAAAACCGACTCTTTCAATCTCCAAGCAAACCCGCAAAAAATACTGTACATAAAGGCAAATATCCCGAAAATGATCGTAAGCTCAGTCGTACCAAGGAAGGGCATACAAATTCCTGAAATCAACACATCTACATCTTTCACCCCTAATGTTTGAAATTTCATACAGCTAATTTTGCTGAAGCAGATAAATTGTGAGAAATGCAATTTTTTTCTGTTTTAATCAACGTTTTGGTTGACTTTGTACGTCCATTTTTTTCTATTTTAATCAACCTTTTGGTTTATAGTAAATGTTGTGACTTTGTACGTCCAGTTTGTTCTATGGATCTTCTGATACAATGGACAATACTTAAAATGTAAGAAACGCGTTTTCAATGGGTATCAAATATACAATAACTGTATTAAAAGGGTTGAAGTACCGATTTTTTAAAATTTCTTTTTTTTTATTTATAATATTTTTTTTTTACTTTCTTTGATATTTTCCTTTTTTCAGAATTATTTTCTTGTTATTTCTTGTTAATTTAATCTGAATGACCAAATCTAGATTTAAATGATATTTTGAGTTTCCACGGTAACTTATTGTTGTCGGTTTGAAGTGGGCAAATTCCATGTATCAATGTTACATTATACAGTTTACTCATATGCTGCATATTGCATATACAATATACAGCCATGTCATGCCTACGGATGTACGCTGAGGCTCAACAAGTTAGTTATGTAAATTCGACTTTTATTTCAGCGACAATTTTATTTTGTTTTGAATAGAAATGTTTTTGAGGAAAATATAAAAAAATGATTCGACATGAAATTTGGCGAAAATAAGTAATTTGGCCGAGATGGATATGAAAATAAATAACTTTATTTTTTCAAATCCCCGAATATCAAATGGCTGCATCCCAAAACCCTTTTTCTTATTTTTTTTATTAAATTCCGTGCGGAATTTTGACAAGAAACTTAGTAAAAAATTGTCTGGAACCTCATCGGAACCAGACTGGTTCCGCTGGTTGAATATCAAATTTTTATACACAAGAGACAATATTATTGCGAAACACATTTTCAATTAATGGTAATTGAAAACATAGATAAACTATAAACAACACACTTAATCCAAAGTTGGACTCAGAACTGCTCCTACATATTGAAAAAAATTGATTCTCACATACCTCATAAAAGAAACAAACAAATAATTACCTTGAAGTTTATCGTAATATGTGCAATTGAAGAAAAACAATTGGCCTCAGGTGCGGATCCAGACTGCCTGCACGGGCTGGCAATTATAAAAGGGGTCCAGTTGGAAACAAAAGGAGATTTCGCCGAGCAGAGCGAGACGCGAAATTTTTTGGGTTTTTTTCTTGATATAACATCAGGATATTAATAAAAATACATGATCGTCCAGAAAACAGAAGGGTCCCGGACCCCCCCCCCCCCCCGGTGGATCCGCCAATGGGCCTTGAGGGGGTTCAATCCTCCTATTCCCACTTTTTAAATATCAGGTAAGAAAAAGTCAAAATTCATGTGGGTATAGGTGGAAAACTTGCAAAACAAAGGATAATACTGTACAAACAAACTTTAATTAACTTTTAATTAATTGTTGGATGGGAACATGAAAATGTATTATTTGTGCATGTTAACTTTTAATTTTCACTTGATTTTTATCCAAAGAAAAACATTTATAAACATTTAAAAAAATAGTCTCAACTCAAAGATATACGAAAACATAGTTAATGACAATTAAGTTTGTCCATTTGGAAGACGACAGCAGTTATAAGACATAAATCTGTGCATTTTATATGTTCAAAGTATTACTCTATTTGAAGCATGAATCTAGCTTTGAAACTACGTATGTGGTTGACATATTTCTTAGCATGTAAGTAAATTATTTATGCTATAGACTGTTTTGTATTTTCCATTAAAAACCGACTTCATGGTTTTGAGTTACGACAATATTTCATTTGTTTGCCTTTTCCGTCTGTATATGTCTGTTTTAATTACATATAAATATAATGTAGTCACTTATAGAAGTTTGGCCATTGACGTGAATTCAGTTCCTAAGCTAGGCCATTTTTGAAAATATGCTAATATGGTGTAGAAAATCGTTTAATCTTGTCTCTGGAAGCCGTATTTCCGTGGAATAAAATTAATGTATACTACACTTGTATGTTTTTGGAGATATTAGTAGTCCAACATGGCTGAATATTCCCTTTTTGTATATTTTGCCATGTGAGTGTATAAATACTGGACCTTGGCATTTAGCTTAACTTGGATTTAGGTATATACCAAATTTAAGCAAAAACCTGGAAAAATTGTCAAAATCCATCAAAACTGCATTTAATTAAGTGACAAGCGGTCTCTAAAAACACCGCAAAGGACCTCCTTTGTGCACAAAGGAGCACAAAGTAGCACAAAGGACCACAAAAGGGTATTAAATCAGCACAAAGGACATGAAATTACATTCTAAGTATTAAATTATTAATATTTTTACAAAAGTAATGTATTTTGAATTTTTTCTCTCCGTCTTAACGAATATTTCTGACATAAGTGGGTAAGATTTTGTGTTTACCTGAACAATACAATATATCAAATTAATACCTCAACTTAATAAATATTTCTCACTTTTTCAAAAAAAAATACATTGTGCTAAATATTTTTATCTTTGGGGTATTCTTTAGAAGTACAAAATGTACCACTTGTATATCGCGTTCGATACATATTCATAACACCCGAAATAACCGGTTTGTTGGAAAATCATATTGATAATGAAAATAATACCTTTAATTATAAAATTCAACATTATATAATTTTTTTGAATAAATAATAATCTTAAATTCACATTTTTTTAGACTGTACCTCTATGCAAATTTTATTTCAAATACGATGCAGTATAGTACGTGTCTTTACCGGAAACGATCTTGGTTTCACAATACCAAACGTATGATAAAATGGATTAAAACGTACTAAAAATAGAATTCAAAATATTTCATGGGTAAAAATATAAATATTTATATACAAAGAGCATAGTTTCGTGTCCTTTGTGCTGATTTAATACCCTTTTGTGGTCCTTTGTGCTCCTTTGTGCACAAAGGAGGTCCTTTGCGGTGTTTTTAGAGACCCAGTGACAAGTGGCTCTTTTTTTACGACAGTGTATATAATAGATGACCTGATATATTAGTTTTGGAGAAAATTTAATGCAGTCACATAATTAGTATGCGGGAAATTAGCCATAACTGTTTGATAATGGTAAAATGCTAGGATAAAAGTGAGTTAAAATTCTTGTAAAAATGAAGAGTTATCATTCAAACTTTCTTTTTATTCAAATAACAAAATACCGAAGTTACTGTTAATTTATTTTCTGCATATGCGAATTTCGACAAGTTATGTCTCATCAGTGCAGATCAAACCAAAACATTTGGAAGTCCATTAACAAAAAACGTGAAAAAGCTGATAGATAACAAATTACCAAAATGATCTAAATAGAAAAGCCAAAATTCAGCTAAGGACAGAGCTATGCATGAAGGAAATACTCCTTAGTTTTCAACAAAATTTTGTAAAATTTAGATATTGCAAGTTTGAATAAAATCGGTTTTCGGGTCAGCACCGAAGTTCTGACTACTGGGTTGGTGAATACCCTCGGGGACTAACAGTCCACCAGCAGAGGCATCGGCCCAGTGGCAATAAATAACAAAATACCGAAGTTACTGTTAATTTATTTTCTGCATTTCGACAAGTTATGTCTCATCAGTGCAGATCAAACCAAAACATTTGGAAGTCCATTAACTAAAACCGTGAAAAAGCTGATAGAGAACAAATTACCAAAATGATCTAAATAGAAAAATCATATACAATGTAGTGATAGTAATATAAGAAGAATACTGGTTATCCTTTCATTTAAATGAGTTTTTGTACTTATCCATTAATTAGCGATATAATTTCTCGATCTGTGGCCTAAAAAAGTAAATAAACTTTCTCAGCTTCTTGTCTTTTATTTACGTTTTTCTTTATATTTTTATGCATTTCCTGTAAAAAAAATGGAAAATAAATCAAGATACAGGTTCACATAGGTTAATTACAGGTGACATTTAATAAATATTAATTACTATAAAAACAAATTAAACATCAAAGGAATTGGTATGTGGGAATAGAAGGAATAGTGAATTTTAAAAAGTGGGAATAGGTGAAGACACCCTTGAGGGAACCAAATGAATTATATAATAACCATGTTGCTCATGTTGGCTAAATGTGTTTGATTTTTTGTGTAATGAAAGAAGTTTCTCGGTGACAAACATTTCACTCGAAAGTCCTGCATTAGCTTGTTACAGGGCTATACGAATATCATACTAAGAAAATGGGGACATCCGAAAATTCACGTGACCAAACAAGCTACATGTGCACGAATTTTCAATATAAAATGCATAGGGGTCGTCAAAAATCAAAATAACAAATTTTCATATCACTTTCTAAAAATTATTAGCTCTCTGGTCATTCAAAATGCATGATTGCTGTATTTTCTCCTATATAACCCTTGTGTTATTGTAAATAGTAGCTTCATTTCACGAAAACTATATGGGAATCTAAAATTGATTGGCCTTTTTTTCAGAAAGTTTAGAAATCAATGGCGGATCCAGACTTTCTCCTAAAGGGGGCGACCAAAAATTTTTTTTTTTCAAAAGGGGGCCGGAACCCATTTTTTTTTAAAAGCCCTAGGATTTTAAATATTTTCCGAACGGGGGGGGGGTGGGGGGCGGCCCAACTGCCCCTCCCCTAAATCCGGCACTGGAAATAATGTATTTTCTAACACTTAAGAAATTGATTAACAATGGACAACTGACAAATCTCATTTTTTCCCAATATACTATTATCCCGGATCTGGCCCTGGCAGATTTGTACACGAATCGACACTGTAAAACAATAACAAGAGTGAATGACAGAAAAGTTATGTTTTTCAAACTTATCAGCGTATTCTGACATTTTGATCTACATATTAAGTCCTATTACGGGCATAACACTTATCACATTTATTGTTTCTTAGTGTCGAAGTAAAAATAATACCGATATTGCAGCCAGTTAAGACGAGAATATATATTACAAAAAATGTATAAGAAGTATCGTTTTTCATAGATTCAGCCTTCGAAAAATAGGAGATTCCAGGCCATTTTTGCACAATCTTTGTCAATTTTGATTCTTGCATGAAATTTATTTTAAAAAAATTCGAGGAAAAGAGGTTTCCAACCCGGATCCCCATGCCCTCCCGAACCGCCAATGGAACTATATTATTGCGACGGTCAACCAACTGGCAAAAGTTTTACTGAACAGAAGTCAAAGTTTACAACCCAAGCTTACATTCTAAAACGGATCTACGGTCGTTAAAAAGACACATTGTATGAGATTGTAACCCTTTTCCGTTTGATATGTATATACTGTGTAGTCTTTTGAAGGTAATAGAATGTAGGCGTGGGTGGTAAATCTTGACTTCGATTCAGGGAAAGTTTTGCCACTTGGTTGACCGTAGCAATAATCATTTTAATATAAAAAGTAGTGTAGATGAACAATTTTTCTCTTAATAGTTACAAACATATAAAGCGTTGTATGGAAATTTCTCCTCATGGTTTTAGAATTTTATTTTAGTTTATATTTTATTTTGTTTTTGTCAATATGGAAAAAAATATACAAACCATTTGAAGTACAACATCTAATTCGTTCTCGAAAAAACCTACATTCATAATATTCAGTTTCATGTGCTTTGTAAAAAGGTATAGCCATTTTTGTTCCTACAACAGATCAATTTCGCAAATGTTACCCATTCTTTCAACTGTTTGAAGAAGCTATTATTTCCTTTCACTTAAGATACACTTTGACCAAGGCATCATACTTCAAAATACAGATTTCAACTTCTTTATATAGTTGATAAATTTTGTATTTTTAAACAATTTTGTAAAAAAAGAAAAACAACAAGCAAAACGTTGGAACCAAACGTTTTCCAATTGCTATTTGAAAGAGTTGATGTTTATTATTCTCTCTCAACAGAATGGTTTTGGTTCTCTGTACTCTAAACTCAGTATCTGAAATGGTCATATTGGTCACGTCCTTACGTCGTTACTTTTCTTAATTCAACTTGAACCAGATGTTCAAATATCAAACTGTCACCCGCTGATTTATTTCGATCTTATGCAATTTGTTTATTTATCGTCAAGTAAGTAAGTAAGTAAATTCTTTATTCCAATTTTGGTGCCCACGAGAGGCAAAACAAGTTTTACAAATAAAGAGAGAAAATCTAAACTAAAGATTTCAAACACAGTATCTACAAACACGGACATAATGACTAGAATACAAACAAAAAAATGAATACAAATGAATTATATCATTATAAATGGAGTTGCCCTTTGGGAGAAACGTTATAGATGAATTCCTATTACTAATTACTGTACATTTTGTTTTTTCTCATCTCAAAAGAATCATAAATATAGTTTGATAGATTTATTATAAAATCTTTATCTTCATTGGACATAAGCCAAACCAATGCTTCCCTCTGTGACAGATTGGTATAGTTAGGGTTGCTGTTGAGACTGCACACAAACTCTCTTCGTCTGTTTTCATATAGAGGACATGTAAATAGCAGATGGAATTCGTCCTCGATTTCATTACAATTGCATAGTGTGCACTTTCGTCCTTTTCAATTTCAAGGGAATGAGCACTGATTCTAAATTGAGTAAAACATTTTCTAATTTGGGGATTTTTTATGACTTCGAAATATTTTTCCATCCCAAAAATAACCTTGAATGACGCGTATGTCCGAAGCTTCCCTGATTGTTTGGATTCACTCTCTGATAAAACAGATCGCCATTTCTCTTTAAATTCCATACGTAATTTTTCCTTTATGATTTGATACAATTCATTATTTTTAGGGCTAGGGATTCCAGCATTTTTTATAAATGTATGAATATCATTTATCCAACATTTTTTGTTGTTTTCTGCTAAGAAAGTGTTTTCTTTAAAAGTTTTGTCAACGAGTTTGTTATCCGTTCGGTCTCTTAGTTGTGTATAATATTTTATAGAGTTAAGTACTGCATCAATATATATAGGAAACCTCCCTAGTTCTCCAAGAATAGCATAATTGGTTGCTTTCTTGTTCGTACCACAAAAGTTTTTAAGAAACTTAATGTGCAGTCTCTCACAATGCAAACGTGGGATAAAATTGTTATTATATGAAGGATATTTTAATGTACCCCATATTTCAGAACCGTAAAGCAGTACTGGTTTAATTGTATGATCAAATAAATGTAATAATGTTTTTGCATTTGGCTGGACATTTTCGAAACATTTTGTTAGCTTATAATATGCACGAAGACCCCTTTTATAGAGGTCTTCTTGGCAATGTGAGAAGGTTCCAGACGCAGAAAATATAATACCGAGATATTTGTATCTGAGCGTGTGTTCTAACTCAATTCCTTTATAATAGAATTTAGCATTTTGAAGCTTTCCTCCTTTACAGAAAATCATTATTTTTGTCCTTTTTTATATTTAATTTCAGTCCATTCATGTCACAGAAGGAGACCAATTTATTCAAGCAACCCTGTAATCCCTTTTGACTTGTTGACAATAAAATAAGATCATCTGCATATAACATACAATTAAGCATACTGTTTTCAAGGAAGACCGGATCATCTTCCCTATTAAAACAATTAGGTAGATCGTTTATGTACAAATTAAATACGTTGGGGCTTAAGTTATCACCTTGGCGAACACCAACAGCTGGAGAAAATGATTTTGATAGATTGTCCCCTGTTCGTACACATAGTTTATTTGAATCATACATACTTTTAAATATATTTACAAAATTGCCTTTTAAACCAACATTTTTTAACTTGTATAAGAGTGCAGAATGCAAGACTGTATCATAGGCTTTTGCAAAGTCAATAAAGCATGTGTATAATTTTGATCTATTTGCACTATACTTTTCAATAAGTGTCCTTAATACAAACATATGGTCACTTGTTCTTGCCTTTGGTTGAAACCCTATTTGTGATTCTGTAATTATACTGTTTTTGTCAAAGTATGTTTGAAGTCTATTTTTCAAAACACTGTTAAATACCTTAGCCATACATGGCATCACTGCAATGCCTCTATAATTTGTTGGGTCATATGGGTCATCATTTTTAGATATTGGTCTGATATATCCGGTCTTCCAATCGGTTGGATAAACACCATTAACATATATCTTATTAAATAACTTAACTAAGCATGGTAAAATAAATGTATGGCTAGCTTTTAACATTTCATTTTTAATTCCATCTAGTCCAGCAGACTTATTATTCTTTAACTTTTTTATAGCTTTTGATTTTTCATGTTCTGTTATTCTGTAGTCAATGTCCGAGAAAGTTTTTTCTTTGTCTAAATCGAACAACTTTTGATAATTCTTATTTTGTTCGAAGAATTCTGATTTTACACTAAAAAGATTTTCAAAATATACCGACCAGTTGTCAAGAGTAATTTTCTCACTACTATCTACGGTCCTTTCTTCGTTTTTAAGATCTTTTAGAAGTTTCCAATATGCATTTGGGTCTTTTTCAAAGAAATTGTTTAGTTTGCTTATGGTTTGAGTTTTGAAATCTCTGCGGGCTTTTTTACAAAGTTTACTGAATATTTTTCTTTGCTTAAAAAAAGATCCTCTAATAACTGGATTTGTGGGGAATTTTGAATATAGATTGCTCTTATGAAAAAGATTTCTTTTCATATTTTCTAGATTATTATCAAACCACTTCTTTTTCTTGAAAACTGTTTTAATATTTTCCTTTTTTGGTAGAGTTTTCTTTCTTAGACATTGATCACAGACAGTATACATAATATCGTTAACTTTCTCTAGACACGAATTAACATCTACATAACTCTTAAGCTGATGATTATCACTTGTGGTGACTAGGAAATCGTTGATTTTTTCTTCTACAATTTTACTACTGAAAGCTCCCTGAAAGGCCTCTATTTTATCGTTTTGCTATTTATAATATTGTGGCATTTTTCTTTTTTCACAAAGATTTAGGCTTGTCCTATAATTTTTTTCATATACAAACTAAGTTTTTTCCTCGAAAATGTTTTATGATTCTCCTCAAAATCATTTGGGACCTTCTTTTGATCAAGTCCAACACTGTCCATAAAACTTATAAAAATCTGTGAAGGTCATTTCAAGTTATCATACAACATAGAGCTTATTCTTAAAATATGCTGATTTTCATTTAAACTAAGTTTTTCCCCACCAAATGTTTTCTGAAGGCAATCTAAATTTATTCTACGACAGAGCTAATTCTCAAAATATGCACTTTTTCATACAAAAACGAAGTTTTTTCCCAAAAATCATTGTCCTCAAAAACGGAAGGGAGCTTCCTTTGGTCATTTCAACCTTGAGTATCAAAATCATTAAAATCCCTGAAGGCAATCTTAAGTTACCAAACAACATAGAGCTAATTCTCAAAATATGCACTTTTTCATATAAAAACGAAGTTTTTTCCCAAAAATCATTTTCGGATTTTCCTCAAAAACGAAAGGGAGCTTCCTTTTGTCAAGTTCAACGTTGAGTAAAAAAATCATAAAAATCGGTGAAGGAATCTTTAGTTATCATACGACATAGAAAACGCTGACGGCCAGACAGACGGACGGACAGGCTGATTACTATAGGACACCGCCATTTCATGGCGGGGCCCTTATAATAAGAATTTTATTATGCTAATCAAGAACCCATAAAGGGCATCATTATACAACAAAGTTTGATTGATTAGACATACAATGCAACAAACACAAATAGACCACTGTATCATCCCCAGCAATGCACAACAAAAATTGACAGTACGAGTTATCTCGCCTGATTGGTTGTCTATATATCAGTGCCGTATTTATTTTTCTAATGACAAAATTTGACAATGTGACCACATGTGGCAATGATTTTGAGGAGAATCATAAAACATTTTCGAGGAAAAAACTTAGTTTGTATATGAAAAAAATCATATTTTGAGAATGAGATCTCTTGTATGATAACTTGAAATGATCTTAATATATTTTTTCAATATTTTGATTTGATCTGAACAGATTAGACGTAAGTTGTCAAAACGGCCATATACAGAAACTAAATTTACAATATCTTGTAAAAGTCTGTCAAGCGTTGAGTCAACTCCGATCAGTCATTCTCAACACAAATTATGTTGTAAAAGTCTTGATATCTGTTGAGAATGCCTGTCAAGCGTTGAATCAACTCTGATCAGCCGTTTTCAACACCGCCTGTGCTGTAAAAGACTGACCCGTGTTAAAAATGTCTCCAACGTTGAGTAAACGCTGGTCAGTCATTTTCAACACAGATCAGTCTTTTACAACACAGGTAGCGTTTAGAATGACTGGTCAGCGTTGACTCAACACTGGACAGACATTCTCAACCAAAATCAGTAATTCTCAACGCAGTAGTGTTGAGAATGACTGATCATTGTTGGCTCAACACTGCACAGACTTTTACAACATAGGTAATGACTGAGATTGACTGAAGTGAGTTGGCTCAACTCTGATCAGACATTTTCAGTCAAAACTAGTGTTGAAAAAGACTTATTAGCGTTGAATCAACAAAGCTCAGTCAATCTCAACGTTGTTCAGACTTTTTCAGTCCAAAAACGACTGACTCTGGTAAAAGCCCGCCGTGCGCGGTCCCGGCTAATGAATAGGCCCGCAGCATCCTCTGAGCTTGGAGTATGAGTCTTCCTAACAGAGGACCCCGAGGGAACCCCGGGATATAGAAATAGGACCTAGTATCTCCGGCTTGCGGGGTGTGACCCCTCCTAAACGGAGACTGACCCCGAGGGTCCCGGGATATAGAAATAGGACCCATTCCGTGGTTGTGCGGGATTAATAAATACACAACCCATCTTTCGGATGGGATGTAAACTCAGGTCCACGTGTTGGAAGAAATGCCACGCTTCCTGCACGTTAAAGAACCCTTGTAGCAAGCTCTTTTTTGGGTGGTCCGTGGGTGATCGGCTGCAAGGCTGAATTCCCCGCCCTTGACGATTTCATCCTGCTTTTCCGGTGGCAGTCAGAATTTCCCGTCCCATGGCCCTTTTCATGCCTCAGAGTGATTGTTTGTTAACAAACTTGTTCTCGTCTTGATATAGCTGAAATATTGCTGAGTAGACGTTAAACAATATTCAATCAATCAATCAATCTGGTAAAAGCAGTCAAAATATTTGTCAATAGTGCGATTACAAGCTATGCCTATGGTATTGACCAAAGCCTGATGTTTTTTTTCCAAACCTTTTTTTTGGTTATCTACTTAATCTATAGAATGATTTAGGCTTGTCCTATAATTCTGGTCAGTCCATTCAGGTCTGTAGCAATGACACTTTAAGGAATGTGCTTTCACTAAAAGCCACAAGGTTTCATCAATATAAATTTCTAATTCATGAATTATCGTTCTTTTAATAAACTCAGTAATCCGCCACCGTGTCGGTCACCTGACCTCCGCTTTGTTTAAACAAGATCTTTCGAAAATGAATCTAAATAAATCTGACAAAATGCGTACAAGGAATGTCTTTGCTAAAGATTTTTTTTATTTCAAATTGGTTCTAAATTTGGTGGAATTAGCTTCTGTTGTTTATTTTTTTTTCTAATCAGATCCTAACGAAATAGACAATTGTTGTAATAGACTTTTCACTAATGTTAATTTAAATTTGCTTTCATGGTTTAGAGCAGATGATGAAAATGATGTTTTCACTATATAGTTAAATGTTACACTATGATAGTACTGGTGGATTTGTGTTTGTTGGATCAAAACGAAAGGAGCCATCTTTGTAAAGAACTTTTTCACATGTCATTTGTTTGACGTTTGGTTGAATTTGCTTCAATGCTTTCAGAGAAGAAGAAATATAGTATGTTTCATTATAACAAAAGCAGAACAATACCGAATTTACAAAACACAATATAACACAAAGCAAATACCAAAAAACAAGGCAAAAAGAGAGCATCACAGGACGAAAGACTAAAGACACTACATGAAATAGATGACGAAGCTTATAATATGTGTAGAACAAATAATAATGCTTACCCATTTACCGAGAGACCTATCATATTCTATGGTTTTGACCCAAAGGTTCCAAACTTAATTTTCGTTATGATTTTGAAAATGAGATGGGAAATTTACTGTTTGTATCGAAATTCTAAAAACGAAAAATACTCAGGCTTTATGCCGTTTATGGCATTCGGTGGATGTCCTTAGTACTTAATTTGGCCTCCTATTTCTGTATTTTTGTTTTTGCTGCTGATGAGACGTCACTCCTTGAAACACGTGTACAACAAAGCGAAATTTAACGTTAATTATGCAACTCGCATATTTATTATACCCCCGCAAACAAAGTTTGGGGGGTATATAGGAATCACCCTGTCTGTCTGTCTGTCCGTCCGTCCGTCCGTCCACACTTCTCGTAAGCGCAATCCTCTTATACCACTTCAAGGATTTTGATGAAACTTTACACACAGGAAGGACACTATATGGAGATGTGCATGAAGGAATATAATTAGGCCCCGCATCGAGATGCGGGTGCCCTATAGTTTTCACTTTGTCCGTCTGTCTGTCCGTCAACAATTTTTTCCGTCACAGATTTCTTGGCTTCTATATGTGGGAATGATTTGAAATTTGGTCTGAAGCTTGGAAATGATGAGTTGTATTGTGTAAACAATTTTCAAGTTTGTCGGATGCCCACTTCCTGTTTGCCGATACTTTGAATTTTTGCTAAAAACCAAATTTTCCGTCAAAGATTTCTTGGCTTCTACTAAAGGGAACGCTTTGGAATTGGGTGTGAAGCTTGGAAATGATGAGTTGTATTGTGTAAGCAATTTTCAAATTTGTCGGACATCCACTTCCTGTTTACCGATACTTTGAATTTTTACTATAAACCAAATTATCCGTCAAAGATTTCTTGGCTTCTACTAAAGGGAACTATTGAAATTTGGTGTGAAGCTTGGAAATAATGAGTTGTATTGTGTAAGCAATTTTCAAGTTTGTCGGACATCCACTTCCTGTTTACCGATACTTTGAATTTTTACTATAAACAAAATTTTCCGTCAAAGATTTCTTGGCTTCTACTGAAAGGAATGATTTGAAATTCGGTCTGAAGCTTGGAATTGATGAGTTGTATTGTGTAAACAATTTTCAAGTTTGTCGGACATCCACTTTCTGTTTGCTGAGACTTTGAATTTTTACTAAGAACTAAATTTCCGTCACAGATTTCTTGGCTTCTACTGGAGGGAATGATTTGAAATTTAGTTTGAAGCTTTGAAATGATGAGTTGTATCGCAAACGTGGTTTTTCAAATTTGTCGATCATCCACTTCCTGTTTGCCCATACTTTTACTTTTTACTATAAACCAAATTATCTTCATAAGATTTTTAGACTTGTATCAGCTTGGAACGATTTGATATTAAGTCTGAAGCTGAGAAATGACATGGTTTGGTAAAAATTGAAGAAATCACTTTATCCAGCAAATTACTGTATCAACATATTTGTGTGTCTAACAGAATGTGAATCCACAACTTTTGCATGGAATTTCAGGATCGAAATTGCGGGGCCCTTCCGACAACGCCAGTTTCGACATGCTCTAGTTATTGTCAGAAACCAGGAAGGGGAGATACTTTGACTTTTCTGTCCGTCCGTCTGACCACACTTCTCGTAAGCGCAACTCCTCTTAAACCACTTGAAGGATTTTGATTAAAGTTTACACAAAGGAAGGACACTTTATGGAGATGTGCATGAAGGAATATAATTATTGTCAGAAACCAGGAAGGGGAGATAATTCGACTTTGACTTTTCGTTGATTCGTTATTTATGGTTTACCTCGTAAGCGCAACTCCTCATAACCACATGAAGGATTTTGATGAAACTTTACACAAAGGAAGGACACTATATGAAGATGTGTATGAAGGAATATAATTATTGTCCGAAACCAGGAAGGGGAGATAATTCGACTTTGAGTTTTCATTGATTCCATATGTATTGGTTACCTCGTACGCACAACTCCTCTTAATCCACTTGAAGGATTTTGATGAAACTTTAGACAAAGGAAGAGCACTATATGTAGATATGTAAAATGTCAAATAGGCTGAAAAAAGGTGAATTTTATATTTGTCTGATTTAGACAGAGTGTTTTCATTGGAACCCTTGGGAATAGTTTTTTCTTGAAGATTATATCATTGTGTCCATACTTGTATTGTGTCCACACTTGTACTGTGTCCACACCTGTATTGTGTCCACACCAACTCGATTTTGCACTTACCATATCGATTCAGGGTTCAATGAGCGGGGGTTTCTTTGGCTGTCATTCGGCGACAGCTCTTGTTGTACTTTGAAACCGTTGGGCCGATGCCATTGCTGGTGCACCAGACAAATAGTCAGAATTGTCTGACATTAAAAAAAAACTACCTTGCGTTTATTGAAATTTACTGTTTTTTATCAAAAAATATAACCCCTTAGAAATACTGAGGCTTCATTATATGTTCGGCACTCGAAGGATTAGTCCGTGGTCTGGAAACACTTTCCGTGCACCCCCCCCCCCCCCCCCCGTTTCCGAACCAGACCGATTTTTTCAGTCCTATGTCCCATCTTCAAAATGAAACATGTTAACACCTACATAACCTGCCCGCATGGACAGTATAAGGCCACTTTTATAGTACACCATGAAAAATTCTTGTATTTTCTTTTTAACCGAAGTTTCATCTTTCAAGCTCCATAATTTTTTTAACATAAGTAATATGTACTGAAATTTTGTACCAAATTGAAGCTCATTCAATATCCTTTACAATGAACAAAAATATGGGCACTTTATGGCATTTTTATGATCTTCGGATACAAAAAATGTACCCCTCCTCCTGAAAAAAATTGCGAAAATGACGATTTTAGGCTGTCAATTCCTTTCAGATAAACAACCCTCACCATTTGATCTAGTTTTATGTCTTACTTATCAGGTGTGATACAATGTTGGAATATAAAACCAGTTAATTCCAGAAAACTTTGATTTTTGATATAAAATTTTTGAAAAATGAAAATATTCGGAATTTTAGATTTTTTCACAATTTCGACTTTCTGACTTAAGGATCGTAATAATCTGAATATATATTTAATAATTGCCGATTTTTTAATGATTTATGATATATTAGCAACAAATTGTGTGCACACATTTTAGTTTCAGACATAATGTAGGTTCAGAAATGTCAAAATTAACTCCCCTCTCCCTAAAAATTTGAAATATTCAGGCTCTAAAGGATAAAAAGATAATGTTAAATGGGAATTCTAGTGTGTATTTGACTAAAGCTGACATGCAGAAGATAATTTCTGTAGATTTAAACTTTTTAAGAGGTATCTTTCCGACTTTTCTGCCCCAAATTGTATGCAAAATGGGAATTTTCCGTTTTTTCAGAATTTCTGCAGTTTTTACTTTGAGATACAAATATACAATTATATATATAATTGCTGATGTAATAATGATTTATTAGCAACAAATCGTGTGAACAAATTTTAGTTTCAGACGTATTGTAGGTTCAGAAATGTCAAAATTAGCACCCCTCCCCCTAAAAATTAAGGGAAAATATGAAATATTCAGGCTCTAAATGATAAAAAAATAATGTTTTATTGGAATTCTAGTATGTACTTCACTAAAGCGGACATGCACAAGATCATTCAAGTAAATTTAAACTTTTTAAAAGGTCTCTTTCTGACTCTTCTGCTCGAAATTTTATGCAAAATGGGAATTTTCCGGTTTTCAGAATTTCTGCTGTTTAGACTTTGAGATGAAAATACTTCATGAAATTGATATATAACTTGAAAATGTTGATTAAATATCCTTTTATTATATTTAAGCCATTAGAAAATATGCTTTTAAACATTTTAGACTAACTACAGTCTCATAAATTACAAACATATTACCCCTTACCCCACATATTCAACAGAATTTATTTCATTTTATTCAGCTTGAAAAGTTTAAACATTGTATAAAGGTCCAATGACATATCATTTTCAAACACCAAATTACAAAAACAGGATAACAGTAACCACCTACAATGGCAAGGAACTACAATCACATTCACACGCCACAATTTACAAGCAGACTGCACCAGAAAAACAATAATGAAAACAAGAGAAAAACATAAATAACGATAGGAACTCGGGATAGCCGAACTTGGTACCGGCACTAGCAAAGCCCAGTGGTAGGGTTAAACCAGTTCATGGGTACCCAAACTTCCCCTTTCTCTATCCGGTTTCCCTATACTATAATAAATATGCGAATAAAATCCAATACAGGTAGACTTCTAACTCAATGACCACTATCTTGGAAAAGAAAAAGCATATGGCAAAACGTAATTTTGAAAGAAAGGGTCAAAGAGTGCTCGCCACAAAAATGCTGGCTAGCTCAAGGAATCTAGTCTGCTGGTAAAACACTGTCGCACTACGGAAGAAAAATCAAACTCAAAACTCCCCGTAGGCTTTGGTATAGATTCGTCATGTATCTCAGTAGACATCGGCAGTATCAGTGAGAGGCCAGTATATAGGTAAAGTCTTCAGGTCACTGGAATCCAAAGCCAATTTAACGGATTTGTTCAGAATATCTCGTCGATATCCACTATTACGTAAAGAATGTTACGCCCCAGATTTTCTACATTATTTATCAGTTTTTGCCATTTTTGAACAACATTTCCATAAAATCGAGGATGAGAAATGCCCTTTGTAATTAGTTGTTTGCGAGTCACGTCATATCTAGATATCAAATGTTCATATTTTCTGTAAAACTTCCTAAAAGTATTCTATAACTGAGGAAATATGTAACCTTGTTGTAAAAATTTGGATATGAGAGTAAGGTTACGCTCATTAAAATCATCAAGGGGGAAATTAGTAATAGTAAAATCAAAATCGTCCCTTTTATCATAAACTTTGTTTTTATTTTATCAGAGTCAACGATGATACTTAGATCCAGAAAAGGGCAGTATTAAGAATCATTGTTTGCCTTATTAAGTGTCAGTTGTTGTGTGTAAATGATGTCGACATAAGTTTAAAGACTTGGGATTGTCAATAGTAAGGATATCGTCAATGTACCTGCTATTGAAAAAAGAAATAAGTTTTTTTTTCGGCATTGTTTGTATTTTTGAACCATTGGGCCGATGACACTGCTGGTGGACCAGAGGTCGCAGAGGATATTCACAAGTGCAATCCTCAGACTTGACTGACATGAAAATGTTACTTTGCTTATTATAGAAATTGGCTGTTTTTATCAAAAATAACCACTTAAAAATACTGAGGCTTCATTTCCTGTATGGCACTCGGTAGATGTCTTTGTTACTGGATTTGGCTTCCTATTTCGATGTTTTCGGAAACGAGTACTTCTTTTTAACAGCTTTTGGATTGTGGCTTTCCATATGATTTGAATTAAATGCTGCTGATGAGAGGTTACTCCTTGAAACATGTGTACAGCATGACGAAATTTACTGTTTGTTATGCAACTGCGGTATTTATTGTATTTTTGAACCATTGGGCCGATGCAACTGCTGGTGGACCAGAGGTCCCCGAGGGTATTCACCAGTCCAATATTCAGACTTGTCTGACATGAAAATTTTACCTTGCTTATGTAAGAAATTTGCTGCTAACCACTTAAAAATACTGAGGCTTCATTCCGTGAATGGCACTCGGTAGATGTCCTTGGTACTGGATTTGGCTTCCTATTTGGATGTTTTTGGAAATGAGAACTTCTTTTTTAACTTTTTAATTGTTGCTTTCTATATGATTTGATTTTAATGCTGTTGATGAGAGGTTACTCCTTGAAGCACGTGTACAGCGTAACGAAATTTACTGTTTTTTATGCAACTTCGGTAATTTTTGTATTTTATCACTATTTGGTACAGTTCCATTTTGTAGTTTCTTCATGAAGTGCCGATCTGCAATGAGAGGTAGACAATTAGTACCCAGCGCAATTCCAATGACCTGATGATAAACAATGGTGCCGAAACGAACATTAATGTTGTCAAGAAAGGAATTCAGTGCCTTAATCATATCATCACATGTCCAGGAGAGTAAGGTTACGCTCATTTAAATCATCAAGGGTAGAACAAATGCGAACGAGTCGTACAAGTTGAGATATATACAACACGTAGGATGGAGCTAGGGGAACGTCACCGTCACGTCAAGAAAGGAAATTAGTAATAGTAAAACTCTGTGAGTCTACGCAGAAACTCACATATATCATAAATAAGATCATGTTCGTGGTTTATGGGTAGTTATTCAACAATTAAAATTAGATTTCGTAAAATTCAACAATTAAAATTAGATTTCGTAAAATTCCCATTTCTTACGAAAATCGCCCAAATTATTCAATTTTACTCATATTTTGGTGTTAAAATTACATAATTAAGATATATCAAATGCATCTTTTGCAAAAAAGTAAAAGATTAGTATGCAATGTTCATATATATGTAAAGACAGGCATATTTTTGGAACTTTTAAGTTTAATTTTGTTGGGATAGGGGTAAGATTTTCGGTATTTAGAGTTACATTGAACACTCCTTGCTTTTCCAAACAGTGTTTTAAGATAACTTATGTATCGCTTAAAACAATAAATTGGCATATCTGCAGATAAATCCTCCAGATTTGCCACATATAACCATTTAAAAGTGAATTTTGGACAAATCTGAAATGCTAAAAATTCCAATTTTTCATCAATTTTGGACAAAATATTGAGTTTAAGCTGACAAGTGGGATTCAAAATACCAAATCATAATAAAATTCATGCAACTTTGTTATATGCAACGCAGATTTTGCGTGTGGTGGTTATTTTCATCCCAACATAGACAAAAAGTTGACAATTTTTGGGAACATTTGTTGGTGTAGGGGTAAGATTTTCGGTATTTAGAGTCACATTTAACAATCCTTGTTTTTCTAAACAATGCTTTAAGATAACTAATGTACCGCCTAGAAGAACGGTGAACTATGGACAAATCTGAAATGTTGAAAATTCCCAGTTTTCATGAATTTTTGGAGAAATATTGAGTTTTAGTACAGGAATGGCTGTTAAAATACCAAATCATGATGTAAATTAATGCAACATTGTCATATACATAACACTTTTTACATGTTCAGGTTGTTTCATGCGAGCAAAGGCAAACAATTGACAATTTTAGGGAAAATTAGTTTGGGTAGGGGTAAGATTTTCGGTATTCAGAGTCACATTAAACACTCCTTGTTTTCCTGAACAATGTTTTAAGGCAACTAATGTGTCGCTTGGTACAATTAATTGGCATGTCTGCAGATATATACTCCACACTTGGCATATATAACGATTTAACAGTGAACTTTCGACAATTCTAAAATGTGAAAAATTCCTGTATTTCATTATACCCGGGCAAAATATTGAGTTTAAGTCAACAAATGGCTGTTAAAATTCCAAATCATGATGTTATTCATGCAAAATTGTCATATACAACACACATTTTGGGTGTTCTGGTTATTTTTATGCGTAAATAGACCAAAAAAAATGACAATTTTAAAGTAAATTTATTGGGGTAGGTGCAAGATGTATTGATGTATGATGTTTATATTGCCAAAAAGTCGCCATTATTCATAATGGTTGTAATAAGCTTTCATTTGATACCCATCTTAAATGATATTTGTTAACTAAAAATAATATTAGAGAAAAGAAAGACAAAACGTATTAAAACACGAAAATATTCAGAGATCCATGTATTTGGTCTATGTGGAAATAAAATTTTGGACATTTTAAATATGTAAACATCGTCTTAACATGTTTTATAATAAAAAAAATTGAAAAAACAAATTCAGAATCGGGTTCTATAGACCATCAAACTTACGCAATTTCAATGAAAATATCAGTTTTTTCGTCAATATTTCATTGCGGTACTTTTAATTGCGCTATGGAACGTATTGGGCATTGAAATTGTAAAAACTTGGGTTTTTGTAAAGCTCATACAACGAGCGATCATTTGAGACCTCGTTTTTATAACTGAGAAGCATTTGGTTAACACTTGAAGGAACTGAAAGAAAATGATAATAAGAAAAACAAGTCTGGGAAGAAACCCGACCCAGCAATGAAATCAAATAGGGTTAAACAAAGCTGAGCGCGATATTGTGACAGTACAACTGTTCCGGTTTCAGACGATGAGGAAGATATGGAAGTGGAGGCTGCTCTGTCTGGAGCAGCGACACTCCATCAGGAGCGAAAGCCCATTCCAGATCCTCCTCATCAGTAAGACCCAGTAGATCTCAACGTCGTTGTGAAAGAGGTAAAGGGCAACACTCTAGAAGCGATGATATATCCCCCCATTAGACCACCAAAATGAATAATATAATTCAATGGAACTGTAGAGGTCTTAAGGTTTATTTCATTGAAATAACTCTCTTGGTTCAATTGTTTAATCCTGTGGCATTTTGTCTTCAAGAAAAACATTAAAAGAAAAGTGATAATATTAACTTAAAAGACTATTCGCTATACAGCACATATGCGGATGAAGATGAGCGAGCTGCCGTTGGCTCAACCATTTTTATTCGCAATAAAGTCGTTCATAAGTCTGTTGATCTTTAAACAGATCTTCAGGTTGTTGCTCTCAGAATTTCTTTAGACAAATCTATCACAATTTTCTCTTACTCTAACTGACCCATCACTTCTTTTGGATTTCTCATGGAAAATACATGACGACTTATGTGGTAGTGATTATTCTTGATCATTTTTCTTCTTCTGCGTCAACAAAGCCACGGCGATTTAAATTTGATAAAACTGTTTGGCCTCTATACGAAAAACTATGCAAAGAACAATTACAACTAGATCTTTTTAAAAACACCAGTGACCCCATCAACTTGTTACTGAAAAAAAAAACTTTCCATAGCTGATAAAGCCATACCTAAGACCTCTACCAATCCAAAACTTCCCGGAAAACCTTGGTTTGATGATGACTGCAAAGAAGCCCTAAGAACTCGTAAAAAGGCAGAACGACGGTTAAACAAGCATCAAACAAAAGATAATCTCGGCCATTTTGGTATATTTCGCGCGAAAGCCCGAAGAACATTGAAACAAAGAAGGCGTACATCCTGGCGGAACTTCGTTTCAAAATTAAATTGCCACACTCCTATGAACAAAGTATGGAATATGGTACAAAAAAAATTAAGGGGGAAAAATAGAAAAGCCAATGTCCATCACATTAAACAAGGGCAAGATATTTTAACATCTGAAAAAGACATAGCTAATAAACTTTCGAAAAACACTCATTGTCCAACAATTTAGGTCCAACTTTTCAGAAAATAAAAACAAAAAGAAAAAACAAAATTAAACTTCATTTCTAATAATTCGGAAGAATATAACCGTCAGTTTTCTATGGATGACTTGAGAAAACCGTTGGGTAAGGCACATGACACAGCTTCTCAAAAATCTTCCAGAAACAGCACTTGAAATCCTTTTGACTCTGTTTAATAATATTTAAAATCTGGCGAATTGCCATTCATGTGGAAACAAGCTACAATAGTACCTATTCCAAAGCCAGGTAAAGACCATTTAGAACCGTCGAATTACAGACCACTAGCATTAACTAGTTGCGTTTGTAAAACAATGGAACGGATGATAAATGACCGTCTTGTTTGGTTTCTTGAATCGAACGGACTACTGTCGATCATCCAAAATGGATTTCGACAAGGTCGTACAACAATAGACCATCTAGTTCGATTAGAAACATTTATCAGAACTGCATTTAAAAAAAAAAAGAACATGCAGTGTCTATCTTTTTCAATATTGAAAAGCATATGACACAACATGGAAATATGGCATTTTAAAAGATCTATTTGATATGGGATTGAGAGGAAGTTTACCAAATTTTATTGAGAATTTTCACAGGGATCTTGAATTCAATATTAGAGTCAACTCTTCATTTATGAGTCTTCCTAACAGAGGACCCCGAGGGTGAGACCCCTCCTAAACGGGAAGCTTTTTTGAGTGGTCCGTAGGTGATCGGCTACAAGGCTAAATTCTCCGCCCTTTTCGATTTCACCCTACTTTTCCAGTGGCAGTAAGAATTTCCCGTCCCATGACCCTTTCCATACNCCAAAGTGATTATTTATTAACAAACTTGTTCTCGTCTTGATACAGCTGAAATATTGCTGAGTAGACGTTAAACAATATGCAATCAATCAATCTGATTCGTTTGAACAAGAGATGGGTGTTCCGCAAGGAAGCATCCTCTCTGTCACACTGTTTAGTATTAAAATAAATAGATTGGCACAGGTTTTAAAAGGTAACATTGATGGATCTCTTTATGTAGATAATCTTTAGCCGAGTTGCAACGAAGTTGAACTCAGCTATTGGTTTGGTGTTGCGGGCGGGCGGGCAGGCGTCAAACATTGGTTTCCGGATGGTAACTCAAAAAGTTTACATCCAATTGAAATGAAACTTTGATATATTGTTGGGTACTGGGAGGAAGGAACCCTATTGATTTTGGAGATAGTAGGTCAAAGTCAAGGTCACACTGACCGAAAACAGACTGGAATTTTGAGAAAAATTTGGTTTCCGGATAATACATGTAACTCAAAAAGTTTAAATCCAATTCAAATGAAACTTGTATATGTTGCTGGATATTAAAAGGGGAGGAACCCTATTGATTTTGGAGAAAGTGGGTCAAAGGTCAAGGTCACACTGACCGAAAATAGACTGAGAATTTGAGAAAAATTTGGTTTCCGGATCATAACTCAAAAAGTTTGCATCCTATTGTAAAGAAACTTATATATATTGTTGGGTACCAGGAGGGATGGAACCCTATTGATTTTGGAGGAAGTAGGTTAAAGGTCAAGGTCACGGTGACCGAAAATAGACTGAAAAGTTTGGTTTCCGGGTAATATCTCAAAACGTCTACATCCAATTGAAATGAAACTTGGATATATTGTTAAACTCTTGGAGGGGACGAACCCTGTTGATTTTGGAGAAAGTAGGTCAAGGTCACACTGACTGAAAATTTGAGAAAAATTTGGTTTCCAGAAATCTGAAAAATTTGGTTTCCAGATAATATTCCAGATATTACTGATTATTCGGATTTTGTTTGGTTTAATGCATTTTGAACATTTTTGTAATTATGGATTTCCTTTGTTTGCGTTCTAGTGCTGCTGATGAGGAATTAATTTCCGAAATGGCCATACAGCTCATTAAAATTATTGCAGTTGGAGTAAACATATGTGTTATGGTCTCATGTTCATTTACTCCATATCCGTCGTAAAAAAACTCAAAAAGTTTACATCCTATTGAAATGAAACTTGGACATATTGTTGGGTACCAGAAGGGGAGGAACTCTATTGATTTTTGAGGAAGTAGGTCAAAGGTCAAGGTCACGGTGACCGAAAATAGACTAAACATTTCAGAAAAAAATTGGTTTCCGGATGATGACTCAAAAAGATTACATCTAATTGAAATGAAACTTGGATATGTTGTTGGATACCAGGAGGGGAGGAACCCTATTGATTTTGGAGAAAGTAGGTCAAAGGTCGAGTTCAGTGAAGGTCACAGTTACCGAAAACAAATTTATATGTATTGAAATGTCAAGACATGAAACTAGAAAATATAGACTTTCTTGAATTCTTAGAATGTTGGATATTAGGTAGGAAAGAAAATAGACAATTTTAGAAATATTCGGGTCTTCACATTTACTTAGTCACATATTATTCGAAGTTGCAACTAGGCTTGTGCACCCTGGTGCCATTTAGATTTTCTGATTTGCTATCGTGGCAAAAACGTGAATAATATAGAAAGACACTGCGACTCTGCTTAAAAAGAATTGAAAAAATGGGCTGTCGAAAACAGTTTTAAATTTTCTAGCTCTGAAACAGTCGGATTGCATTTCTGTTTTAAACGGAAATTGCACCCAGATCCAGAGCTTAAACTGTACAATAGCCCAATTACTATTTTAAAAGAGGCCAAGTTCCTAGGTTAAATTTTTGATAGTGGACTTTCATTTCTTCCCCATATCAAAATGCTAAAAAATAAATGCCTTAAGGCATTAGATATTTTAAAAGTTGTGTCGAGTTCCGACTAGGGTGCGCATAGCACTGTTTTATTAAATTTATATCGATCGTTGATTCGATCAAAACTAGATTATGGTTGTTTTATTTACGGTTCCACCCGTAAATCATACATTAAATTAATAGATACTGTTCATCACCAAGGTTTGCGTCTTTCATTGGGTGCGTTTAGAACTTCTCCTTTGGAGAGTCTCTATGTTGCAGTTAATGAACCATTCTTGGAAGACAGACGTATTAAACTTGGTTTACAATATGCAACAAGGCTTAAAGCGTATCCTTCCAATCCTGCTCACAACTGTGTTTTCAAGCCTCTTCACAAAGCTGACTATGAAAAACGCCCAAACGTTATACAACCTTTTGGTCTAAGTATCAAACCACACCTTTAAACTGCTAATATAAATTTAGATGAAATAGCTCCTATAGAAACTCCCAAAAAACCTCCATGGCTGAACCCAAAACCAACATTTCATTTTGAACTACGCAAACACAAAAAGTTGATATAAATCCTCTGGTTATCCAGCAGGACTTTGCAAGAATTAAATCTGAACAGCCGGAATACTTGCAAATTTACACAGATGGCTCTAAGGATGGAGACAGAGTGGCCGTTCTGGGAGAACGTACAGCAACTCTCCGATTACCATCCTCTAGCTCCATATTTACTGCTGAAGCAAACGCTATTTACTCATCACTTAAATTTGTAGCTTTATTGCAATCAAATAAGCTCATGATCTGTTCCGATTCACTTTCATGCCTATTTGGCAATTGAAAGTCTAAAAACAAAACACCTAATTATTTCGAAAATAGCCGAATTCTACAGGTCACTTGTAACATTAGGCAAAGAAGTCATTTATGTTTGGATCCCTGGTCATGTCGGGATCTATGGAAACACAGTTTCTGACCAGGAAGCCAAGATGCACTAAATGACGAGATATCGGACTGTCCAGTACCGTACACGGACATGAAGCCCTTAATCGTAAAATACATTTTAAAGTTATTGCAGGCCAAATGGGATCTGCAAATAAATAATAAACTGCATGGAATACAGTCAGACATCAGAAAACAAGTTGGTTCCTGTGGTAAAAATCGTAGGGAACAGGTAGTGTTGAACAGATGTCGAATTGGACATACAAGAACAACACATAGTTTTATTCTCATCAGTGATGATCGACCTGAATATATTCCATGCAATTGTCCTTATACAATCCAACATGTTTTAATTGAATGTGTAGATGTTGCCGTTATCAGGCATGATTTTTATTCTGCAGATTGTCTTAAAGACCTATTTACAAATGACGCTGGCGACAAATTTGTTCAATTTTTAAAAGCAATCAATTTGTTTAGTAAGGTTTAAATAGATATCTAATATTGTAGCAGTTGAACTGACATTTCTTATATTATGTTTTGTATATTTTACACTCTTGTTTCACTTGTATAAAGCTATAACGGTTTTATATTTATATTTTATATATTTATGGATTAAAATTGTTCAATATACTTAACAGTTCTCGCCACAATATAGCTGAAATATTGCTGAAGTTGGCGTAAAACATCAATCAATCAATAAATCAATCAAATCAGTAAAATTTCCTGTTGATACGAAAACATAAAAATTGATAAATAAAAGACTATCAAAAAACAAATAAAACTAAAAGAAAAAAAAATTACAAGTAGATGAAGTAAAACCATTAAAAATTTTATTCTTCTAGAATGTTTTTACTGAAGCACACATGATAATTCAACTGCACTTCTGGAAACATCAAACTTAAGTCAACTGTGAGCTGATCACTTCGCTGTCAACAGTCAATAGTCGTTGTTGAACCATTGAAGGAGACGGTTACTTTGTCACACCCAACCAAAATATGCTTTTCTCTTTATCACAATGTTTCCCTCATGTACCATATACACCACATGTGAACATTTCACCATCGTTTTCATCTTCCACGTACTGAATAAAAGCCATGAAAGTTTAATGACTATTTGACCCGAAAGCTGATTCTATTTAGAACCTTGCAATGTCTATTTTTTTGTAAATTTTGTTGAAAACTAAGGCGTATCTCCCTCATGCAAAGCTTTGTCTTTAGCTGAATTTGGCTGTACATTTAGATCATATTGGTCATTTGTTCTGTATCAGTTTTTAAACATCTTTTGGTTTATGGTCTTCCAAAAGTTAAGATTTTATCTGCACTGAAGAGACATAAGTTGTCGCAATGCGCATATATAGAAACTAAATTTACAGTAACTTCAGTATTTAGTTATTTGAACAGAAAGAATTAGTTTAGACACTATTAATATGGCAAAATATATTAAATGGCTTAGAAGTACATGTATTTCCTCAAGTTCAATTTTTGGATCAATTTAGATCTCTTTTTTTATTAAGTTATCTTCAATGAATTCAATGAATATGAATTCCAATTGGTGGAATCTGAAATAACACACCATCAAATATTAATGAATTCTGTTGAACAAAATGCACTAAAATAAATTGCCCATATCGAGTAAAAATGTCAAATAATCGGAAACCAGAAAATCGATGGTGCAAGATTGCAGAATAATAAATTATGCACAATAAAGCGCACCATTTCAAAGGCAAATGGAAATTATCTGTGTAACATTCTGGGGTTGCTAAAAATGTGACAAATACACAAATTTAGATGTAAAAAACACAAAAAGACTTGTAAAGACGAAATTCTCGCAATTTTCACGAGCAAGGGAACCTCAAATTTAAATTCAAGATTAAGTGAGATAAATTATTGACTATTGACAAATCTTTTGTCAAGTTAAACATATGATGTGTGTACAAAAAGGAATTGCTGCAGCTGGTTTAACTTAGAATTCAACACAAGTCCTTTCATTCCCCAATTCCTGTGACAAGAATTGGTTTCAACCCTTCATTCAATCAAATTAGGATTTTTTTTATAAATTCATATGATCCTTCTATTTTATACTTATTTGTCAAATACATTGTATGAGTACTATGTGAATGTTTTTCATCAACTCTTTGAATTTGCCATTTGGTTTCAAAAGACATTTTTTTCTTTGAAGAGACATTTGACTGACAAAATACCTTATCCATTTAAATAAATTGCTTCGATTTCATTGCTCAAGGCATATCACCTATTTATAACACATCTTAACCATTTGATACCTGCGGGTGACTTTTTACTGTTTAGCTTTTTCACCTCTTTATTTCCAATATAAATTTCACTTTAGTATTGACGACGGGTAGGGACTTCTCTGTAATAGAAAATCCTTTAAGAGCAAATTCCCTGTACCTTAAACTGTTTTTAGGGCCCGGCTACCGGAGTGCTCCCGAGGTGTTGGATAGGGTTATGCTTTGTCTATACTGGGTAGTTAGGCCATAATAAGGATTTTCTGACCGCGAACCATTGTAGCCAAACTGTATGCAGAAACATGCAGTATAAGAACCATTTTTACATTTGTCTAAAAGGAGCTACTTCTCTCACATATAATTGCTTAGAATTGATTGATATTTTCGGTCATTATATTTTAAACCGGAAGTATCGATCACTGGTAGTAGAACTCTCCAATTAATCAATCTAAAAGCAATTTCAAGAACAATAAAATATAAGGGGAATTTTAGTGCTGCATCAAACCGGTTTAACGTACCATTTTTTAAATGCCTTTACCGAGTGAAGACCATTGCCGTCGACAATGTTCCGAAGTTTTTCAATTGTTTTGTCTTTTTTGCCTTTTGGACTCTTGCTCTTGACATGTTTTGAAATTTTGTTACCAGCCAATTTATTAACAGGATCATGCATACCCTTCCGGAGCACCTAATGATACCTCTAGCTGTTGGTGCTTTAGTTGTAACGTTCCTATTCATTTTTATTTATTAAGTCGCCCAAAGGAAGTTTGGCGACTTATTGATTTTTGTTTTTATTGTTTTTGCTCCGTTTCTTATTATTATTAAGTCGCCCAAACAAAGTCTGTGAACTTGTCCCACCGAATTCTCGGAGACGCTTGGTCCAATCATAACCAAACTTCACAGGAAGGTGCATTTCAGTATTGGAATTTTCAAAATGGCCGCCGTTGCCATGGAAAC
>MJUU01041821.1:5531-16032 GCA_002080025.1 Modiolus philippinarum | reverse complement strand
ATACAGGTAGACTACTAACTCAATGACCACTATCTTGGAACAGAAAAAGCATAAGACAAAACGTAATTTTGAAAGAAGGGTCAAAGAGTGCTCGCCGCTAAACTGCCGGCTAGCTCAAGGAATCTAGTCTGCTGGTAAAACACTGTCGCACTACGGAAGAAAAATCAAACTCAAAACTTCCCGAAGGGTTTGGTAAAGAGTCTTCATGTATTTCAGCAGACATCGGCAGTATCAGTGAGAGGCCAGTATATATGTAAAGTCTTCAGGTCACTGGAATCCAAAGCCAATTTAACGGATTTGTTCAGAATATATGTTCGATATCCACTATTACGTAAAGAATGTAAGTTACGTCCCAGTTTTTCTGGATTATTAATCAGTTTTTGACATTTTTTAACAACATTTCAATAAAATCGAGGATGAGAAATGCCCTTTGTTATTAGCTGTTTCCGAGTCACGTCATATCTAGATATCAAATGTTCATATCTTCTGTAAAACTTCTTAAAAGTATTTAATAATTTATGAAATCTGTAACCTTGTTGTAAAAGTTTGGATGTGAGAGTAAGGTTACACTCATTAAAATCATCAAGGGTGGAACAAATGCGAGCGAATCGTACAAGTTGGGATATATATACACCCCGTAGGATGGAGCTAGGGGAACGTCGCCGTCAAGAAAGGGGAAATTAGTAATTGTAAAATCATGAATTAACCTGTAGCAATAAAGAAATAAATCTGCTACGAGAGAAGCACAGTTGGTACCCATATTTTTTGCCGATAGACTGTATCACCGAAACGAACAAAAATATTATCAAAAAGAAAATTTAATCCTTGTATCTTATCCTGACAAGTTGGTATATTTGTCATGTTTGTCGACACTGAAAAATGATTTAAAAGTATTGCAGCAAATGTAAGTACATTTTTTTTTTTTGTTTTTGAAGGACCATCTGATTAAATACGAAAATTTCTCTTTGATAAATGCATGCGGTAATGTAGAATAAAGGTTAGAAAAATCATAGCTATCGACGGAGGTGTATGTTTCATTAACAGATCGAAGTCTTTCCAAAACTTCTACCAAATTTTTCAACACTCCAAATGTAGTTAATTCCACTGTTTTCATAGCATTTGTTGCTGAAATTGGGGACGAGACTTTTTATGGTAGTAAGTGCACTGGTCAATAAAACAGAAATGTGTGTAGTTTAACATTTACTTGGTGCTGAAATAAAACGAAATTTCAAAGAATTTTGTGAAGTTTAGGAATCCAATACATAGTAGGAATGCTTCTATGATTAGATGTTGCTTTTAGTTCAGTTGTAGTTATCATATGGTCTTTCTGTTGACGTGGTAGCTTGGAATGCACTTGAATTGGTAATTTCATTCCGAAGCACCTCGATGTAATAGTTACGTCAAACAACGACCATATTATTGGCCGATTCATGTGCCGGAACAAATATATACTCTTTTTCCAGATCTTTTAACTTACAATTAATTTTAAAATTTTAAAATTGCAGGAATGGTATTTTGTGTTTATTGTTTATTTATTAACGAAATTGTTCTCGTCTTGATATAGCTTAAATATTGCTATTGCTGAGTAGACGTTAAACAATAGTCAATCAATCAAACAATACCATTCTATGTCAGATAATTAGACTCAGTAATGGGGCTTTGAAAGTTTGTGAGCTCTACCCCATAATCAGCAGGTTATGTCTGAGAAATATGGATGTTTCTTATTGATAAATTGTATCTCTTCAGGAAGGCTTGAGACCAATCTGCGAATGCTCTGAAATTGGCGTTGTCTGTCTTTCTGACCAAGTGTAAAGATTTGAGTCTAAGTTCAGCAGTGGAAATGTCATAACCATGAAGTCTACGAGAGTAAGTCTGCCTCTATTACCGGTTGGTGTGGATTGCTCTCTCTCTCTCTCTCTGTTTGTTTGCCATTTTAGACTTTGGTATTTTCTGCAGTCTTTCCCTTTATTGTCTCCACTGACGGACGTTGGATCCATTGATGATGCACTCCCTGCCAGCTGTACGATTGTCCAGCTCTTCTGCATACGAGATAAATTTAATTTTCTCTCTTGCCGTGTATGGTTGTCTTATTTTACCCACCTTCTGGTAACGAAAATTCGGGGTATGAAAATGCATGTATTTTCTAGTTTTGAAAGGAGGGTACTTTCGCGGGATTTGTGCTCATAATACTAAAAAACGATGACTGTGGTCAACCTTATATAGTACATATCTAAAGCAAAGTTGTAGTTTAACAGTTATCTTTCTTTTGTTGTGTTTTGTGAGTTTCATTTTACTGCAACCAGTCAGCCGAATTATATACTCTAGATAGCACTGGTTTTACTATTTGACTACCTTTCTGAAAATGTTGTTAATCTTTCGAAAATCATCTAGTTTTAATATCGTGGATATACAACAGAAAGTTGTTGTTAGATGACGTTTTCGTTGCGATAATTTAAAAACCGTTTTAGCTTATTCAATTTACAATATCGGTTTATTAAGTGAGATTGGTTAAATAATAAACTAATTCAAAATTTTTGAAGAATATTATACGAGATAAAACAACATCAAATATGATGTCCAAGCCGTTATATTTTTATCACCATACCGAGTCGACATTTAAATTACACTTCAAATTCACTTCATGTGTTCACATAAAATAATAATCCATTGCCAACAACCTCCCCCCCCCCCCCAAAAAAAAAAAAGTTAAAAAAAAAAGAATAAAACTTGAAAAAGGTTTGCAGTGAATCCTTGTAATTCAAAATTGAGACTGCATCTTGTGATAAATTCAAATAAATCAAAAAGATTCGTTGTTGGACCTTTTTCGTTGAAGGCAGGGGTGTTTTTATACATCAGTGCAGGTAATACACACAACCATTCGGCACGTTCTCTGTCCCTACGTGATCTTTATATTGACATGAATTTCTGGATTTACAATTTTTTGGTTAATGCTCCGATATTCATTTACATTTTTTTATTTATTAAAATTTATTTATGTTTTATTTGTTCTTAGAACCATCAAAACCATAAGAAAGTTAACATTTCAGATGCTTACTAATTTCAATTCTTATGTCTTTTATAAGATGAAAAGCATGAGCGGTAATAAGACCCATATTTGGCCCAAAAAACCAAGTTGTTTAAAATAGTGTGATATTTATGGGAAATATTTACTATTACATCTGGCTACAATGAAAACATCAAATAATACAAAATCTTTTCACTTTGCATTATTTTGACACCACAAGGAATTGTCTTGTTTTGTTAAGAAATAAGTAAATCTGCAATTTTGAATGTTCTCAGTGTAAATTTTCCTTTAGTTAACTTAGGGGCGCATGCAAACAACAACTTCAAACTATCAGAAATGATGTATATCACATTTAACACATTTTCATAAACACAAAAACAGTGAAGAATCAATCCAAAAATGGCTTTTGATTTAACTGATAGACATGAGAATCAAACTGATATGGAAAAGGTTTACATTTTCGTTAAGTCCTATATTTGTTTAATGTTTCGGCAAGATAAGACATATTTTTGCTTAGATTCATGGTACATTTTGGGCTAAAAATGGGTCTTACGGCCACTCATCCCTTAACTTGGAATAGCTGTCCCAGGCAAAAAATGTAAATGTACTTTCACTTTTGACATTATCATTTAGATCTCTTAATTCGATTTTAATACAAAAATGATTTGTTTTAAAAAAACGACATTCACACTTTATGCTTTTGTATTGATTTTAGCTCTGCAAATGTTTATCTTTACTCCTTTCTCGCATTACGTATAAATTTTCGAGAAGTACTTATTTTCACTATTTTCGCGATAGGGTCTGGAACGCGAAAAATTACCCGTGAATTGAAAACCATGAAAATTGATACCTGCAAATATGTCGATCTGTCATAAACCACAAAAATAAGCATCCGCGAAAACTAATACGTTTACAGCATTCAAGCTGCAAAAAAATCGAGAAGTAGTACACACTGTACATCGTACATATACAATAAACACTATTTATTAAATAGTCATGTAAATAGTTATGTACAAAATACACGAAAATATCATTCGCTTGTCTTCTTATAAAATCTGAGTTTCTTGATATTTGGGTTATCGGATGTGGTTTGTTACCATTGATTTATTCACTTTTTTTACCTTTTTGGGCCATTTAGGGCTTGCTATATTGTGTGAGATTCCCCACTGTGTTGAAGACCGTACGGTGACCCCAAGATGTTTTGTTTCGGGTCGTTTTAACCTGGTTATGGGATGTTGTCTCCTTGACATTTACCCCATTTCCTTTCTTTTTCATATTAATACAAGTATAGGAGGGTCAAAACGGTAAAGTAGGACTTATACGGAAATAAGGGCCAATACAGAAACGTAGCTTCACTACGGTACATTTCACTTCCGATTTCAAAGCTACTAAATACATGTGTTGTCATATTGGTTCTGTATTATGTCCTCGAAGAGTCAGATTGGGTTTCCAATAGCCACAATACGGCTAGTTAAATAGCCGCAAAACGGCTAGTCTCAACCCAATACGAATCTCCTTGGACACAATACAGGTTAAATATGAAAAATCTATTCTATAATACTATAAAAATGTACATATATAAATAAACCTATTGCATAAATTGTGAAAAACACCAAATTTGAATGTGGAATATGTGAAGAAGATGTTAAGACAAGTTAGAAAGATTTGACAAAGTTAAAAGATTGTGCATTTATTTTGATTTCATAATTTAAAATAGGTTATAATATAGTATTTCTGTATTGGGCCGTATAGATTCGAGCTTAGCTGTATTGGTACCGAGACCCGGAGGGTCTAAGGTCAATACATCTGATCGAGAATCTCTTCGGGGCCAATACAGAAACAGACAGTTTATAACACTTTTAATTAATATTCAGACTCTTTTTCTTCAAGCACGGACCTACACGTAGATATTTTTTGTTGTTGTAATTGTTATGAAAAGTTTGTACGTGCTCTGTTTCCGGAAATGTATACCTCTTTTTGGCCAAACATTTGCCGTGTTTTGTGTATTCTTTAATCTTGTGCACCCTCACTACGATTCTATGCTTATTTTACTCTATACAAACGTCGAATTTTGATAAGCATGAAAACTGTTATGTTACAAAAACAGAAAAACAGCAAACACCTACAACGGCCAGGAACTACAATCACATGCCACAATTTATAAGCAAACTGCACCAGAAAAACAATAATGAAAACAAGAGACAAACATAAATAACGATAGGAACTCGGGATAGCCGGACTTGGTACCGGCACTAGCAAAAGCCAGTGGTAGGGTTAAACGGTTTATGGGTACCCAAACCTCCCCTTTCTCTATCCCGTTTCCATATAGTATCATAAACATGCGAATAAACCCAATACAGTTAGACTACTAACTCAATGTATACGTTTCTCCATTGTTGTTGAGGTCATTACCATGTTTTACTTTATACTAAGTAACGTAACGTATTCTGACTTTGGATCCAAATATTTTATTGTGTTCTACGATTTAAAGATTCAGATGTTCAAGTTATAGATAGAGCTTAATTGTACCGATTTTCATTGATCATCATATATCGATCCGATTCTATTTAAATCCGGGTTTCCCTTTTGTGTCGGTATAAAAATAACTCCTCGTGTTTCCTGATCTTTCCTTTGAAAGCTTAATTGTTGTTTCCTCTACCGAATTTGACTTTACTACCGGATTTGACACGTTCAACACGGCGGGTATCTTATAAGAAGCAGGAGATGCTGACTCTACCGGTGCACCTGATCTCATCCATGGTTTTATATTGGGTCCGTGTTGTTCATCTTTGTGTGTGAGTGTCTTCATTTTTCTTTTCTGTGCTGTACTCATGTTGTGTCTTTTTTTTCTGCCCCTTTTTTGTTTCTGGTGTTGCCATTGTCCTTGGATTGTTCGCTTTTAGATTGACGGTTCGGTTCTCACTTACTTTACATTGTTGTATATCTACTTTTGGTTCTACAATGGTTTGTTGGTTCACAGACGTGTATACGGTAATCCGGAATTGAGATGGGTTAGTCCGGTTCCAGCTTGCCCCTTATGCTCTCTTTTGTAAAGTCCTGCGTCAATATAGCAGACGTACAAAATTCTGAGTTATAAAATACATTTTTTTTCAACGGATATTCGTATCTTTTATATTAGAGTTCCCCAAGGATACGATATGGTGGAGAACTTTTAAGATCCAAATCAAAATGTGACTTTTGTGCTAATATTCAGATAGAAAATAGATTTTTTTTTGGAGCACATGTGATCTTCGAAAATAAAAGGAAGTAGCTATTTTGTTTTTTTTTTCTCATCGGTGATTGAGCTTAATTTGTTATGACTCTACTTGACTCCGGAATCAGATTGATTCAATTGTTTCAGATTCAAATTTAAATCTTAGCTAAACCCCTATTTATATTGTTTTTTTACAGTAAGGCTCGTTATCTCCGGGATGAAGTAATACGGGGAATAGAAAGGGATATTGTTTGGTGGTTCGAGAGACCACAGACCAAGAACTTACATTTTTGCGTGAAAATCTTGAAACAGAGTTGCAGCGCTATCTAAATATTGTACTTTATTTGTGGTTGGGTACCTGTGATTTGACAGTGAAAGCAAATAGATTGATAAAAATAAAATCAACAAATAATTCCTCAACAAACAACTTGATTACAAAATATGAGAGATATTTATAGTTTTCTTCGAGGATTTCCTACTGTAGAACCAGTTTTGTTAAGAGTTCCCCCCATATTCAATTTTATTAGTATAATAAATGTCATGGTTGTGAAGATCAAAAATACAAAGATGATGATAAAATTTTACATGAACAGATTAGAGTTGTAAACACTTTTATCAGGGAAACAAACATTATTTACAGGAAAGAATCTCCTAAATTTTCTCTTGATATTGAAAACTGTAGGCGTGGTAGGTACTCTCAACCACGATACTCGTATAGATTTAGTGCATTTTATTTTGCTGGGATCAACCCCCATCCCCGCACTGGCAAGACTGGTTATTGAGACTTTGCAAAAGAATTTCGACAGACTGCACTGAGTAAAGTGAAAATTATTGGTATATTGTTTGTATGTTGTTATAGGTAATTAAATGTTGTAAATATTCTATAATGCATTTTATTCATTGTTTTTAATTTGTATGGCCTTGATATTATGTAATTTGTTTGGCTTAGTTATGTAACTTGTTTACAATAAACAAGGGTCAAGGTTATTAGACCTTAGAACATGTGGAATATTCTAGAATTTAAATTCAGATTTTAACACATAGATTTTTCTAGAGTTTTTCCTTACATAATCATTTTAGTCANTAAAGCTTTTCGAGGAATACTTACCTAAAGGGTAAATATATTTTATTGCTTTGTTTTTTGGTGAGAACAGTCTTGCCATGCTCGTCAGATTTTGGTTTGGTGAGATCTGTCTCGCCAGAGCTTGATATAATAATACACAGTGATATGAGTTATAGTAATAATTTGTCGCAAACTCCGAGTCCGGAAAATGCTGAAACTATTGAAGAACAGGACCGGACTTCACAATCTCATTTAAGCGATTCATTTTTGCATGGTCCAGACTTTACAAATTTATTCTTTTCCTATCCAATCTGTTGACAAGTGCCATGCACCAATAAGTAGTTCAACAACACAGAGGCTAGCAATTAACTTTAATAACATACTCAAGTCGGTTCCACCACTACGATTTTCGTTTATTGAAAAAGCAAGTGCCTTCCCTTCAAATCTGTATGTAAGAAACAAAAATAAATAACATGAAACATTTATTTAAGTGTTCAGAATTTTATGATTATCCTCAGGATAAATAAATTTTTAACTGAGTTCGAGTCCTTTGCGATATTGCATGACCTGGATGACTTTTCAGATAGGCGTGTGTTGGCCGCTTTTCATGTACATTTAAAGGGACCGTCATTGACATTGTAAAACTCTTAGTGATGAGGGCAGATCAGATTAGAATACTATCAAAATTCTTTTTAAAGAAAATGTGTTAATTCGGACAGGACGCTAATGTTCTTACGCATAGTGAAATATTTCAAAATCTTAGATTGTCTTCTAGTCAAAGCGTTGAGGACTTCTATTGTCAAGTTTATAGAAAGATAAATTGCTTTAGAAACCAGAACATGAAATGCTTTCAAAGTTTATAAGTGGCTTACCGGAGCAAATGTCATTTTTTGTACGTGCCGGATTACCACAGGACATGCGTTAGAGCTGTTTGCATGTCCTGTGGTCTGCAAAAATTGCAGTAGCATATGGTTCTAGAAAACATGACGACACTGTTTACGCAGCTTGTGTTTCTAAAAGGTCTAATAATTTATCTCCATCTTCTGGAGGAGAAAAATTAGAAATTGCAGAATTAAGAGAAAAAATTGATACACTAACGTCTGTAATATCGGACATGAAACTACAAAACAAAACTAGCCCACCAAGGTTACAGTGAGCGTAAATCTTATACAACATTTCAGTGTTATAAATGTGATGGTAAGGGACATCGTCGATATGAATGCAACTGGAACGGCAGGGGCGAAAATAAGCCAAGTGAGAATTGCCAATTATGTTCGCCACAGGGTCATGAAGCGAGTGTATGAACAAAATTTGTATTGGGAAACCGACGGAACCCGGGGACAGGCACGGTTATCCGGGATAGAGACGGAAAGTGCCATGATAGACTTTAGTTCAGATCAAAAGCACACATTTGGTATATAAATGTGTTTTTAGTGAACTTAAAGTAGCCGCTTTAGTCGACTTGGGTAGTTCTGTTAATATAATGTCAAAAAGTCTGTTTGTTTCTATCTTTGAAAAAAAATTATCTTTCAATCAGCTAGAGTGTTCCGAAATTAGGTTCGCAAATAGTCATTGGTGTTGCTATGATTGAATTAATTATTGAGTCACAAGATGTATATTGTGTTTATGTATATATTCTTCTAGTTATTTCACACCCCTTTATATTGGGGACGAAATACTTAATTGGAAACAATGTAGTTTCAGATTGTAGTAAAATGACATGCAATATGAACTCTGTAAATGTGCAAACACAAACGAGACTAAACCTAGATCCAAATACTGAAAATATTGTGTGGGCTCGAGTACCGAAGCACGTAACTGTAGATTTACAAGCCATGTGTTCTAAAAGCAAGTTTTCGTGTGGAAAAGGGCTATAAGTAGCAAAATCAGTGATGACAGTACCATACAATAGAAAAGTACCAGTGAATCTTTTAAATCCTACTAATGAAATTATTTTTATTCCAAAAGGCCACACAATAGCCGAGTTTAACGTTATAAACAGTGATTATGATTGTACATCGTTTTCAAATAGTATATCGGAAATGCAACATGTTCAACTGTGTAAAAATGACACTGAACAAACGTTTAAAGATATAAACACATGTAAACCCGTTCATACGGGACTAAATGATAAAAAGGCTCAAATTTTCGGAGATAACTCCTTTTGCAAGGGTGAAAAAAAGAACAGTGACGCGTGTCTTGGTCCACTGTAATGCCCTGTTCTGTTCTTTTTTTCACCTTTGCAAAAGGAGTTAACTCCGAAATTTTTGGCCTTTTCTATCATGTACATATATTTTTAGATTTTAGTTTTATTTCATATTTTTATTTTGTTGTTCTCTATGCACGACAGCTGTACTAACGTTCTTATTTTGTCTAATTTATATGACATTAAGCTGTCTCGCAACATATATTTTTAAATGATAAAAGGTCCGATTTTGGTAAAGTGAAATCATCGTTTGATTTGCTTGACACTTTGCAGGGAGGCGAACGGGAGAACTTGCCGAATTATTACATGAAAATCTAGACATATTTGTGACGGATGATAATCCAAATTTAGGTTTCGCACACGTTGTCGAACATAAAATACTACTTAAACCTGACGCAGTGAGCAAGCATCAAAAACCATACCGTCTTCCCCCGTACAAAAGGGAATTTTTAAGACAGCACTTAGACAATTTGTTAAATCAGGGTATATTTGCTCCCGTTAGCGAAACGGGGGATGTATTGATCACTAGCCAATTGATTAAGTTTCGAAGCGAGGAAAGAATTCAACTTATCCTTCTGCACAGGACTTTAGATTTTGTTGTGATTTCCTTTTTCTTAATTCACAAACAAGATAATTTAAATATACTATACCGGATTTACAAGAACTAACTGAATCTTTTAGTGAAATAATACCAAATTTTATAATTTCAATAGAACTTTCGGCTGGATTTTTTCAGATGGGCATTTCAAGCGATTCAACTCAATATACAGCCTTCAATACTTGTTTTGTGACTTATAAATTTCTAAGGCTACCAATGGGACTCAAAACTGCACCAAACATCATTCAATTACTTATGGACAAAGTGTTACATGGACTTAAATTCAAATCATGCCTCTGTTATATAGATGATGTCTTCATATGCTCAGAAACTTTTGAACAACATTTGTCCGATCTCAGAGAAGTTTTTAAACGTTTCCGGAATGCTGGATTGAA
>MJUU01041819.1:2858-27809 GCA_002080025.1 Modiolus philippinarum | reverse complement strand
GTTTGTTGTGGAGTGTAGTGACCTCATCATTTGTGAACTGTGCAAGGTCCTGATCAGTTTATAGCACTCGTCACACTGTCACCGAGCCAGTTCTGGTAAAGTCCTGGGTAAAGTCAAAGTCAGCAAGACGTGAACCTACGAACTTCCAGTGTACATGTAAAATAATTTTATCTGGACGTATTGGATAGCAGAATACATTTAACCATTCAGTAAGGTGAAAGTTTGTGATGTATTTTGTTAAAATAATGAACTCGCTCGATGACGATGTGAATTGTGTGTCGATCCTGCACATTTAAGGATTGTTGACGAAAACGGTGCTGTTGGTTTATCTACTAGGGGAGGGTGACTGCATCGAATTGGTGTTTTTTTTTTATTAATCGGCAGAATTGTTTTGAGGTATGTAGCTATATAAATTAACTAAAACACCTTGATTTTTCAAATGTATAATTTCCGGAAAAATATAGATTCTCATTTTTCAAGGAGTGGGTTAAAATATTTCTTCACTCGAGATAATAAAAGTCCAGACGCGAGCTTAAGCATGTTAAAATCGAATATTATTATCGTGACGAAATAAATAATTTTATATTGCATCTTAGTTGAAGACAATATATTTTTCCAGTTAAATTTGTGAAAACGAGAAAACGAACATTTAATCAGCGCCCATTGGTTAAAATTCACACGCATATTTAAACCAACTGCTCACATTTGGGGAATAAAGAATTTAAAATATACTGAACAAAAAAGTTTAGCAGCAATTGGTGTAAATAAAAGTGGCTATTTATGAGGTTACCAAATTTCAATTCATTGATTTCATTTTACATTTCTGAGCTGGATTTTAGTTCGACTAATCATAAGCATTACGTCTGTCCATAAATTCTGAATCTTGTATTAATCTTCTACAAACTCGACCCAAAAAGAAAAACACTGAAAAAAAAACGGGGGGGGGGGGTATGCAAGAAAAAATGCCATTTTTTGTGCTACGACACCGAACTAAATGTTTTTTCCAGATATGGTTATGTAACAATGATCATAAAGTGTTTTTTTGCAAAAAATGAAAATCGCCTATGAGAAAAAAACTCCATAATATTTTTCGGACCATAATTTGAAATGAATGTGTTGTACACCATACCTAACAAAAATTACCTTTTTAGGTTTGAATAAAAGCAAACATCGGAAATGTTTTGCTGAGTTTAAATGAGTTCAGAATTTGTCAGCATTTAAGCATTTTTATTAAAATTTTAGAAAATGTGTTGCTAAACTTTTTTGTTCAGTATACAAATTCGATACTGAATATTTTGTTGTATTCCTGATTAGGTATGAAAACCAAAGGAAATTGGGGTAAATGTCAAGGAGACAACATCCCATCTCCAGGTTAAACCGACCTAAACAAAGCATCTAGGGTCACCGCACTGTCTTCAACACAGTGTAGAGCCTCACACCATATAGTAAGCCCTAAATGGCCCCAAAAAGGTAAAAAAGTGAATAAATCAATGAAACCAAACCACATCCAATTACCCGAATATCAACTATAATTTTATAAGAAGACAAGGACAAGCCAGTCACCAACATATTCCTGACTTCGGACAGGCACAAAAATTGCGGTGGGATTAAACACGTTTTCTTGGATCCAAACTAATTATTAAATTTCAAATGTATTACCCTGAAGCAATGTTAAAAGGCGCTGGATAAATTATATTTTGGAGAGTCTCTTTTTTCTGAGCAGTCTACAATCACAATTTTAACTATGCCGGTCCTTTTATTTATTTTTGCATAGTCTAGCGAGGAAAGCTACATTCAAATTACAATTAAAAAGTAAATCAAATATTTAGGTATTAAATGTATTGGACTAACTGTAACAGTGGCAACAAATATATACTAAACAATATAAATGCAAGACTAATGCAAAGAGGACCGCAAAAAAGAAAGTAAAAAATAAAAAAACACAGAGTATCGAAATTTGCTCTAGCATATAAATACATATGGTAATTACAGATTTTCTAGATTTATTCAACAGCATTTACTTTGTCAGGCTTGTTTAATTTCAAAATACTGTCCAAGTAAACCATTCAGATTTTTTTTATTGAATAGATTAAATGTAACTTGAATATTGACATGAAAATTACTTTCATCTTAGCTCTTGTAAAAAATTAACAAATACTAATACATGTACCTTTAAAGAGAATTTACTATTATTTTCTATTTCAAAATAAAAATCGTACACCAGGGAAAGTTAAAAAAAACAAATCAAAACAAAAAGCGTAATTTGACGGAAATCAAAATAACAGGTACTGTATGTATTACTTGCGCAAACAACCGAAGGAGATTCTAGCGACATCTAGTATGATTTTATTGTAAAGATTCTGATAGCAGTTTTTTACTAAGTCTTATGATATAGTATCAATTTTGAAAATGGAACATAAAAATCATAGCAATTCTTTGTTCATTGGGCATCAAGTTTTGTTTTGTTTTTGTTTTTCGCTTTTCTTTTCTTTTTTTTTCTTTTTTTAATCAATGAATATGTGGTGTAAAAGAGAAAATGCGGATAAAAAAAATCATTAGACACTTTCATTAACAAATGCATGGAAGTTGTTGATATATAGTCTCTAACATTGTTTCCAATTTATTACGTATATTTCTCACATCGAGATAGTTAAAATTTCACATTTTAAAGTTCGAGGTTTATCCGAGAACTTTAAAATGTGAAAATTTAACTATCGAGATGTGAGAAATTATCGTAATAAACCGGAAAACAATGTTAGTGATTGTTTCTCTAATTTCTACCCAATTTATTTGAAGTAAAGCAATCTCCGTAGTCTCTCGTCTCAAGTATGCCGCCATTTTGTTTTGCTATCATCGTTGCTATGTGTATCATTGCGCCATTCATTGAAAGGGGTGTTGAATATAATATTTTTGATAAAAATGTCATTTTATCAATAAATTAAGTTATCTTAGTCATAAAAATGCAAGCACTGTTTTGCAAGACAATGATGCAGGTGTTAATTTCATCAACATCCGGTTGCACTATTTCTAGAAACTGACACGAGACATTTACATGATTGCCCAATCGCCAACTGAGATCAAATAATACCCATGTTGATTATCATTTCGATAAACAACTGGTCAGGAGGTGTTTATATTTGCTAGAAATTAGAGAAATCCAAATAAATCATTTTGAAACACATTATAAGCAGCAGAATACCATTCCTGCTATTTTAAAAATCAAACAGAAGTTAAAAGAATTGGAAAAAAGAGTATATATTTGTTCCGGAAGATAAAGCAGCCAATAATGTGGTCGTTGTTTGACGTAAGTATTACATCGAGGTGCTTCGGAATGAAATTACCAATTCTAGTACATTTCAAGCTACCACGTCAACAAAAACACAAATAATTGATGATCACATTATAGCTACAGCTGAACTTGAAGCAACTTCTAATTATAAAAGCATTCCTACTATGTATTGGCTTCCTAAACTACACAAAAATCCTTTCAAATTTCGTTTTATTTCGGCATCAAGTAAATGTTCAACTACACACATTTCTGTTTTATTGACCAGTGCACTTACTACCATAAAAAATCTCGTCATCAACTTTAGCAACAAATATTATGAATACAGTGGAATTAACTACTTTTGGAGTGTTAAAAATTCGGTAGAAGTTTTGGAAAGACTTCGATCTGTTAATGAAGCATACATGTACACATCCGTCGATAGCTATGATTTTTCTAACCTCTATACCACATTACCGCATACACTCATCAAAGAGAAATTTTCGTATTTGATCAAATGGTCCTTCAAAAAATCAGGATGTACGTACATTTGTTGCAATACATTTTAATCGTTTTTCAGTGACGACAAACATGACGAATGTTCCAACTGGACTTGTCAGGATATGATAAAAGCATTAAATTTTCTTCTTGATAATATTTTTGTTCGTTTCGGTGATACAGTTTATCAGCAAAAAATAGGTATTCCTATGGGTACCAACTGTGCACCTCTCATAGCAGATTTATTTCTTTATTGCTACGAGTCACAATTCATGGCAAAAATTTAAACAGCATTTAATGGATAAATTTAACAATACATATAGATATTTGGACGATATTTTGGCTTTAAATAATCCTGAATTTTCTAAATTTACAGATGAAATTTATCCTGTAGAACTTACTTTAAATAAATCCAATAGCAGCAGTGATTATACTCCTTTTCTTGAACTTGATATATCAATAAATCAAGGAGAGTTAAACACTAAGGTTTATGATAAAAGGGATGATTTCTCATTCCCGATAGTCAATTTCCCCCATCTCGACGGCGATGTTCCGTTAGCCCCTTCTTACGGGGTCTACATTTCACAACTTGTTCGATATGCACGAGTATGCAGTAATGTTTCTGACTTCAACGACCAAAATCTTTGTCTCACTGAAAAACTTCTGCTTCAAGGGTTTAGATATCATAAATTGATAAAAACATTCTCTAAATTTTATTATAGATACATTGACTTATTTAGAAAATTTGGTTCTACATGCAGTGCTCTTATATATCAGGGCATTTCACATCCAAACTTCTATGGCAATATCATTTACAAAGCGCATAAATTCAAAAATTGTCCTTCCAAACTTATTAATCCGTTGAACAAACTTATTCATAAAGGATATAAATACAGCATTGTTGTTAAATCTTTACTTCTGGTTTTTGTTTGCAAAAATATTGATCATCTCCTAAATGCTTTACACCACAACTAAATTTAAACAATTTTTCATATTGGCAGTATTTGGCATTGCACAATATCATGTCCTTCTTTCATAATTGATGATGTTGTTATACCAAATCTATTTAGAAGTATTTCAATTAAAATTTCATATGTAAGAAGGCTTGATATCATAGTCAACGGAAATTATGTCCTTAGCTAGCTGTCAGTAACTGCGAGCATTTGTCCGGACAGTACCTGTGTGTATTGTCTTCATGTTTTATGTACTTCATTGTAAGGGTACTCGTCTTGATAAATTGGACTTTTTTCTAGTTTGATTTTTACTGTGAGTCTTTTTGTTTATTTATTTTTTGCCATTCACCACACATAGGGGGAGGGTTTGGATCCAAGAAAACGAGTTTAACCCCACCGCAATTTTTGCGCCTGTCCCAAGTCAGGAATATGTTGGTCATTGGCTTGTCCTTGTCTTATAAAATCTTAGTTTCTTGATATTTGGGTTATTGGATGTGGTTTGTTTTCATTGATTTATTCACTTTTTTACCTTTTCGGGGCCATTTAGGGCTTACTATATGGTGTGAGGTTCCTCACTGTGTTGAAGACCATATGGTGACCCCTAGATGTTTTGTTTTGGGTCGTTTTAACCTGGATATGGGATGTTGTCTCCTTGACATTTACCCCATTTCCTTTCTTTTTCATATTGAGAGATATTTTTATTTATTTCACAGATATCTGTCAAACAATAATTTATCTAGTTTGCCTGTTGGAATACTAGGATTACAAGGACTCGATAGACTGTAAGTACTAATTTAAAGTTCAAATATTTATTTAAGGATTGTCACTCCTGAAGTTTATAATATCATGATTAAAAATTTTCATTCTTATTTATTAGAAAATCGACCATATATCATTTCTAATTAAAAATATTGATATGTCGAGTACCCTTTTGGAGATACACCTGCCTGAAATTTTGACGGGAAACCTAAGTTCTATACACTTTTCTTCACTTTGGATCACAGACTTTTCGAATGCAATAAAGGAATATAAAGAACCTCTTCAAATGTTCTCGACAGTCAATTAATGATGTATGCTATCAATGGTTGAAAAGAAAAGTTGGCAAAGTGTTCAGGAGTTTCTAATGCATTTTGGTTGATAAAATAAGAGAGTTCTGAAAGTTCTAAACAATTTCAAATACCAAAGTAGAGATAATCCTTTAAGTACATGGTCCTTGATAAAAGCCGTCGATAGATTTCTCATTTTCTAAAATATAATGTAAAACAATATAAAACAAAGCATTTGTTGTTAAACAAAGCAAGAGGATTTTTTTCATTTTAAGGTATCTTGTGATTCTAAATTAACAATGAAAGGATATGGAGTAAATGCACATTAGACAAAGTCTCTACAAATACATAATTAAACCAAGCATGTTCTTCATCTGAAGGTCACCATGAGGTCTTCAACAATGAGCTACCTCATAGTAAGTTCATGACAGCCCCTAGCACCGGTTTGAGCGGAATTCATTACTAAATGTCGAGCACCGCCACACCTATATATCCCGTTTGTAATTGATGCAGGGTTGTCAACAAACATAAAATTAACTGCAAAAGTGTTCTTATAACTGCTGTCATATGTTTCCGGATAAAGACTCAAAGAAGACGATCACGACATGCCAACAACCATAGAGGGCACACATCGAGTCAATTGCCAAGAAAACTTGGCATTATAAAACAATGAGATTTTGGCATCATAAACAGATTGGTCAGCCATTTGTTCCTAAATGATTGAACAGAGGTTTGCACGCCTAAATGAGGTGTGAACATAAAGAACAATAACACGGAACAGTACTATCCAAGGACTATTAAGAAATTTGGTTCAAATCGGAAAAGTGCTTTGTGAATAGAAGATCTTCGAATTCATTTTCATTTTTTTATTATGGTCCCTTGCTTAGCTACAGCTTTGCTGGTTGCCATCTTAGATGGATGAGAAAAAAATCACACAACCCTTAAAGGGACCAAGAGAATATTATGATCACATCTTGTTAAAATTCAGAGAACATTTGTTTAACTAGTTTCCTCGCTAATAGTCATCTTTTTGATAAACATAAAATATTTGAACCTTTTTATGTCATTATGTTTTCATATGTTTTGATATAACCTTCTACAGCACACTTCAACGGAAGTGAAACGTTTAAGTTGAATGTGTGCATATCAAATATTTAAGATTAACCGATAGAAACATATACTGTCCATTTAATAACATTTGTACATTTTTTTTCGTTGTTGTATAAATTTCTATTTGTAAAATGGGTCAGTTGTGCATTTATTTTTTACCTGGTTCGATCGTTTGAAATTAAATGTATGATCATCGTCCATCAATTACGAAAAGAGGAAAACAGTAAACACCGACAATGGCCGAAAACTACAATCACATGCCACAATTCACAAGCGAACTACACCAGAAAAACAATAAAGAAGACAAGAGACAAACATGAATAACGATAGTAACTCGGGATAGCCGGATTTAGTACCAGCGGTAGGGTTAAACCGGTTTATGGGTACCCAATCCTCCCCTTCCTCTATCCCGTTTCCCTATCGTATAATAAACAGACTGCAAACTCTATGACCACTATTTTGAAAAAGAAAAATATATGACAACGCGCAATATAGAAAGATTTGTCAAAGAACTGCCGTCTAGCTAAAGAAAAATCAAACTAGGGTTTGGTAAAGACCCGTCATGTATTTCGGTAGATATCAGCATTATTTTACATTGTGTAAAGGAAAGACAATGACAGCGGATTCAATTATTTATTTTAATTCGCAGACTAATCGCAGGAAACAAGTTTACAACACTTTCCGGTGATATATTTGATTCCTTTACCATTCTTGAAGTTTTGTAAGTATCTTAAAAGTATCGATAACGTTCATATCATTTATTTGATATAGTGTAGCATTTTAAAATTCCGTAGAACGTTAATTAGGTCTAGTCCAACAAATACTCCAGTGCAATTATACAAATGGGGAAAGTGTAGCGATGTAGTAAGGTAACATTAAGAAAATCTACTATTTAAAGTTACTACTTTTAGCTTAAGGAGTTTTGGTCACAGAATTTAGCTAAAATATTGATTGGTCATGGAAATTTTTTTTGAGATATGTTAAAAATGGCAGACAAGGGATTTCTAGGATTTTGAAATAATAGTAGTAAGTGAAAATGTAAAAATAAGCAATGTATAACAACATCCAATGAACATATACTCAAGGGCAAAAGTATTTCTTTATCGTTAAATTTACCTGTGAATGTCCCGCAAAAATTAAGAAGAAAACACAAATTCATTTCCAATTCCTTATTCAAATTTTCTATAATTGATATTACTAGAAAAATAATAAAAAAGCATTCTCTATTATCATTTTGAAATAATTGTGTTCTCTTCAAGTTTTTTGTTGTATCAAATGCAGATTGAAATTTTAACATAATTATGTATTATAGTTATATATATAGTAAATATTTTATTCTTTTATAATTACAACAAAAGAGCTAATGAACATAAAATAATTTAAGAATAAATTACATCAAGAATCTATCTGTTAAGTTCTTCCAAGAAAAGAAAGAATTATAAATACCGATCCAAAATTGAATTCCAGATTCCAAGGACTGATTTAAATTAAATGAATAGGTAAACTGGAAAATGATGAGACTTTTTGCACTCAAGTGTAGGTTTTGTTGTGACAAAATGTGTTTATTTACCAGGGTCCATCAGAGGAGGTTTCAAAGAGTTTTTATTTTTGATTAATTAGGAACGAAACGACTGTTAGAAGTAGGAAACTTTAATGATAAAAAATACATGTTGTGTTTTGAGTAAATAAAAAAAAATCTTTTTCAAACTGTAGGCTCTCAAGAGCCTGTATCTTTCACCTGGACAATGGCTGATACATATAGTCAAATAAAATTCTAATTTGAAAGGGTCTCGTTTTTAAGCTACACATTGGCGGATTCTTGAGAGGGAGGTTTTGAGCCTCTTTTTGGACATGTCTTTTTTAAATGAATATGCTGATGTTTTCCTTAAAATTTTCGCGACTCACTGCACTCGGCCAAATTTCCTTTCACTTCTAATTGAAACCCCTTTTCAAATTGCCTGTATCCGTGCCTGCTATATATATGTGTGTAAGTGAATTTTTATGTTATATGATGCAACCTACTGCCTTCCATTTTGGATAAGGTATGGAACTGCAGGATAATTTGTAGGGACATATTTTGAATGTATTCCAAAGGTACAGACTTGAAATATATCTGTTTTGAAGGGAAGCATTTAAGATAAATTATTAAGTTTGGCTCTAATAAGTCCAGTTGTTTCATATGGAAACATCCTTGAATATTCTTTCTATATGAGGGTCAAATGTTTAACTAGAGGCTCGGGGACTGCGCCTGAATCGCTCACCTGACAAGAAGTTTCCAATATACAAGTCATATCATTGCTAATGATGTTATGCTACAGTTTTGTTGAAATGGCTTCAGTGGTTACGAGGAAGATCAGCAAAATGTTATTTTTGTTAGGGTCAAATGTTAAACTAATTTCCATGTTTGCCAGATTGTCAGATTAAGTTAAAGTTTGGTTCAATTTGCTTCAGTTGTTTCCGAGGTGATTTTTCCAAAAGGGTCCGATGTTAAACCTAAGTTCTGCACTGACAGTATTTTTTTTTGGGGGGGGGATTGGAACGAAATGAGCCATCTTCGTGAAGGAACCATACATCATTCCTGTAAAGTTTGGTTGAATTTGTTTCATAGGTCAGAAGAGGAGATGAAAATGTGTTTTTCCCACAGGCTCCAATGTTAAACCGAAATTCTGCGGTGGCGGTCATGTTTTTGTCGGGTCGGAATGAAATGAACAAGCTTCGTGTAGGACTTACCAAACATCATTCCTGTAAAGTTTTATTGAATTTGCTTCAGTGGTTTCAGAGGAGAAAATATGTGAAGATTTTAACGGCCCGACCGGACGCCGGAAGTGATGGCAATAGCTCAAACTGACTCGGGTGATCTGAAAATAAACCCTGCCAGCTCGAGTTTTGGATGAGGCATTGGCACAAAAGTAGCAATACTTGATTAGCACCAGTCACATGTTTGGTTTGATTTCCTAGAAGAAAATTTTAGTATTAAGGCCAAAATGTTAAAGTACGTTTTCTGAAGTTTGGTATAATCAATTCAGTGGATCTCAAAAAGACGTTTTTACAAGGAAAAATCCAATTCTTAACTAAGCGCCGCTGGTAGCCATGTTGGGCACAAAAGTAAAACACTTGGTCAGCACCCCATAAGCATCATTCCTGTCAGGTTTGGTTTCAATCCATTCAGTGGTTCTCAAGACAAAGTTTTTTGAAGGGAAAGTGTATAAAGTACGACAAGTACCGGACGACGAATCCATTTAGTGATAACAAAACCTCACATCGCCATAAAATTTCGAAAACATTCGTTATATCTCAACTACGTCACTATACAAACATTTTTATTTCACAAAAGACATATACTTTTCTTGATAATATATTGTGAACGCATGACATTAAGGATAACTGAAATTTTCGCCTTTCATAGTTCAGAGATACATAAAAATACATTTTCTACTTGGTAAATACATGTCTTCTTATACTCTTTATCATCTGTGTTAAACCATTATTCATACTCAATTTTTGTATCAAACGCATCTCCTAACAATGAACTATTGATAAGACATATTTAGATCTGATAAAAAGTTTCTGTATAGTGTAATTTTCAAATTTGAATTTTATGTGATATTTGGAAAAACAAGGACAAATAGGTAAAAAAAAACCTGGACATTTTTCTCCTATCTCTCCATAAAACAAGGACATACACAAAATCTCTAATTTTACAACAAACCAAACAAATGAAATCGTTCCGTTATTCTGTAACTAATTTTGTCTTATGTACTTTTTTAACATACATTGAATAGTACCAAATAAGGTCATAATCAGGAAAACTATCAAAATTTCTCTCCAAAAAACAAAACATCTCTCCAAAAAATAGGACCAAATCGCTCCAAAAAACACAACATCGAAGGACAACTATGTCTACTGTGATTCTGTGAGAATTTCATTGAATATCACAGACTGGCCTGGGAGGAGATTTTACCACTAGGTGTGTACCCTATAGCGGACAGACTACCACATTAATAAAAAAAATCAAATCAAATCAAATTGAATTTTTAAATGGCTAATGGACAATGGCAAAATAAACTGAACATCGTGTGAAAGTTTCATTGAGTTCCACTGAGTGGTATATGAGAAGTTGTACCCTATGGCGGAAAACTACCCTATTGATTCTATCAAAATTCAAATAAAAAGAAATTATATATAGCTAGTGCACAGTGGCAATACATAGAAAAATGAAGGGAAACGGGGAATGTGTCAAAGAGACAACGACCCAAAGGGAAGTGATAACAACTCAAAGCCACCATAAGATCTTCAATGAACGGTGAGAAAACCCCACACCCAACGGCAGGTAAGAGTCGGCCCCTGAACAAAGAGCAATCAAGTCCAGCGAAATAAACATCATCCTAGACTCCTATAGACATAAAGTAAACTAACTAGAAAAAGGACAAGACACACAAAGGCTTAATAAATTCCTGACTTAGGACAGGTGCAAACCTGCTGCGGCGGGGTTAAACTAGTTTTATCGGATCCAAATATATGTACTGAACATTCTGTGACAGTTTCATTGAATTCCACGTAGAGTTGTCGCCAAAATGTGTGTACCCTTCTGCGGACAGACTCCCCCATTGAGTTGAAAAAACAAATCAATCAAATTTTTAAATGGCTAGTACACAATGGCAGTATGTATTGAACGTCGCTAAAGCGAGGGGTATAACAGAACATATAAGACTGTGTTATTTTATTTATAAATATAGCCACTGATATTCGCAATTCAAGATTGAAAACGAGTCTAGCTATAGTCTAAGTCTCACATTGATCAATCACGCAATTACAAAGTTGAGTTACGTCCCCTTGTTATGTGATGAAAATAAATGTCAAGAACCTTTTGAATGATAGTTTTTTTTTAATTGTATACAAAGGCTTCAGATAGTTTTACAATTTCATGAATTTAATTTTGATTTTCCTGAAAACTGTACAAAACGTTTCAAAATTTTAAATTAATTATTCAAAACTGATAAAAGTTATCAAATACTTATATATGTTCACCTGGCCTTTAGACTTGTAAAAAACATTACCAATCACACTCTCATAATAATCATAAAACTAGAAAATTGTGAGCATACCCCTGCTCCCCCGTTGAATTCCAGAAGAAAAATATTATCAAAATATTCAAATCGCTAGTGCACAATTCTGTAAAAGTTTTAGTGAATTCCATCAAGTGGTCTAGAAGGAGTTGTCGCCACAAAGTAGACATGTACCCTATGGCGGACGGACGAACGAACTGATGGACGGACAGACACCATGATCACTATGTACCGCCCACTAAAGGAGGGGATATAAAAATCTGTGAGGTTTCTTCTTGAGGTGTCAGATCAGTAAGTTGTATGAAATAACAAAATATTGATTTTCCATTTTGATAACACTAGTAACTTCAGTGAATATTAAATGAAACGCAGTACAAATTACCAGGAGAATCTAAATGAGAATCTGCTTAAGGATAATGATGTTTTAGCTCGTTGTATATTTACTAGATTTGTTAAACAAAATGCAAACTTTATTTAAGTGACTGTGGCGGAAATGAGGTTGTTTCCAGAGCGGACAGCAAAAGACTCAGAAATTTTTTCGACTAGACTTGTTTTTAAATCTAACGTTTAATAAGGGTTGCCATGAATATGAAAACACAGAAATTATCGATGGAATTTTTTTTGTCAATGTGTAGATCTTGACATAAATAGTAAATAGTAAATATATGTAATATTAATCACGTTGGGTCTTTCTAAGTACGCTAGGTAAACGCCTTTGCAACGTTGTCATACGCTGTTATACGTTTTGTGAGCGTTGCATACAAGTTATGGATACGTTTTCCGTGCGTTGTTAGTCGTTAGCCTGACGCTATGAATGCATCCAACCAGAGAATTTCTTCGATTTTTTTGGCGTGTGTCAATAAGTCATACTATAACCATACAATAAATTGTCAGAAAATCATGTTCGTATGGAATTTATTAATAATTTTATTGGGTATCTGCTTTAGAAGTAAAATAAATTATTTTAAATCTTTAAAGACATAGACCTCTGAAAATAAATAATTTTGAAAATCTGAAAACTAAACACAGGGGAGAAAAAATGTTTTGTTTTTAGTTCTTTTGATTTAAAAATTCAGTGAATCACAATTTATTAGTTAAATCTAACTAAGATAAAGGCCAATGTAGTCATTTTTTTTTTCGATAAAAAAAAAAAACAGAGCAGATGGAAACCACCGGAGATATTGTCAACAGCAATTGTCCTGACTTGTGACGGGTGCTGTTAAAAGAGCAGGACATGCTTACCCTTCCGGAGCACCTGGTGCCACTCTCAGTTTCACTTGAGTTCACACTGTGAGTGCTTTGTTTTGAATGTTGTGATTTCTGTTTCTGTGCTTTTTGTCTGTCTAGCGTCGATGTATTGTGTCTGGTGTCATTGTTTTCTGTGTTCTCGTTTTGGCCATGCCTTTGGACTTCGATTTTTGTAAATTTCACACCTTTGTTCCTTCCGTATTCTACTGCCGTTGTTTGGTAAAGACATTTCAATAAAATGTTTTATGGAGCGCCAAGCCTCCCCTTTCCTAGTGTCCGGTTGCAACGCAACAGTAATTTCTATTGAAAGTTCGTAGACATTTCATTGAATGGTAATTCTAGTATTTAGTTAAAAAAAAGGAATCTGGAATCAGAATTCTAACCGAAACTCAAAATTACTCCACAATGGAGTGATATTTTTTTAAGAAACTTTTTAGCTCACCTGGCTATGCCAGGATGACCTTTTGCCATCACTTGGCGTCCGTCGTCCGTCCGTCCGTCCGTCGTTCGTCGTCCGTCCGTCGTTAGCCCACTTTCAAAAATCTTCTCCTCTGAAACCATTGGGTCAAATGGAACCCAACTTTAACTGAATCATCACTAGGGTATCTAGTTTCAAATTTGTTATTTTGTATATCTTAGGTCAAACAACATGGCTGCCGTGACTAAAAATAGAACACATGTTTGGCAAATAACTCAAAAACCGTTACAGATATCAAAAATCTGACTAGCGTAAAAATGATCAACATGAGAAGATCTACCCATGCTGAAATTTTGAAGAAAATCTGACAACCCGTCTAAGAGTTATTGCCTTTTTTTTATTTTTTATTGAAAAAACTATAACAGATAGAGGTTAAGTTTAAATTGCAAAAATGTTCAGCATGTTAAGATCTACCCACATGGATATTTTGAAGAAAATCCAAGTACCTATATATGAGTTGTGGTCCTTTATTTGTCAAATTTTTCGTGATTTTTTACTTTATGTCCTATATTTCAAAAACGCTTTGAGATAGAGGTCAAGTTTAAAATGCAAAAATGTTCAGCATGTTAAGGACTATATTTTATTGAACACATTCAAGTTTTCCGACCGCTTCCAAGATGGCCGCCAGCGGGGAACTTAGTTTACCATTTGACCTAATGGGAAAATTCATACAAAGAACTTCTTCTTGAGAACCACTGAATGGATTTGAACGAAACTTGGCATGAATGATGCTTATGAGGTGCTGACGAAGTGTTATTACTTTGGTGCCAATCTGTCATCTTACATGACGGACAACATTGGACCCTATGGGAAATGCACACCAAGATCTTCTAGAGAACTGCTAAATGGATTTAAATCAAACATGACATGAATTATGCCTGTCAGGTGCTGACCAAGTGTCACCAGCTGTGAACTTAAGTTAACAAAAGATCTTCTTCTAGAGAACTGCGTAATCCAAACTTTGCTTATGAGAAGCTGACCAAGTGTTGTTACTTCAGTTCTGATCCATCATCCAACATGGCTGCCAGCAATGGGGAAATGCATACAAAGATATCATGGAAAACCATTGAATGGATTCAATTTAAACATTGCATAAATGAAACTTGTGAGATTTTGATTTGACCAAGCTTGTTACTTTGGTGCTGATCCGTCTTCCGACATGGCCACCAGTAGCAAAACATAGTTTAATATTGGACCCAGTGGGAAATGCATAAAAAGATCTTCTCCTCTGAGACTGCTTGAACAATTTAAGTAGAATTTTGATATGATAGTCCTTATGTGACCCTCTTCAAAGTTTTATGTTAAATAGCTGCCAGCAGGGAACGTAGATTAACTGAGTCCCTTAAGTTTGGAAACTGCATTCAAAAATCTTCTCTGAAACTGCTTGAACAATTTTAATTAAATTTTATAAAAAGTTTCTGATTCTTATGTACATACACAACCAAAGATGGACCATCAATTTGGAATTATAGTGCTGAAGGTCCCAGGTGAGCGATACAGGCTCTTGAGAGCCTCTTGTTTAATGATCGTATGAGACGGGATTTTTTTGAAGCCGTGATTAATAGGGTGGTCACTCAGGTAACTATATGTCTACTGAGAATGTCTGTATAATTTGTGGTAGCTCTCGCATAGCGAATCAACTGTGAAACATACACTCTATAAGCAGCAGAAAATGGAATATTACTGTCTATGTAAGGGAAATTGATGATTTTGAATTTAAAATCGTCCGTTTTGTCGTAAATTTTAGTACTGAGGCGACCATTTTCGTCAAATTCGAGATGTAAGTCCAAAAATACAGATCTAGTGGTTTCTGTAGTTTCCAATATCTCTAGTTTTGGATATGACGATAATCATAAACAAAAATGAAGTAAAAAAAGAATATAAATATGTAAAAGGAGTAATATAATGTTAAACAAATCATTTAAAGAAATGTAGGAATGATGATATTGATTGGTAAATCTGAGATCTGTTCAAGGCTTGTGCAAATCGTAACTACTCGGCCATTTACTGGACTATTTTTTTAGTGTAGCGGAAATGGCCGAGTGGCTACGATTGGGCTTGTGCATGTTTATCCAGTCCTAAGAAGATTTTAATTGATATTGGAATTAGGAGGCTCAAAAATGCCAAATGTCGCTGACCTTGTAAAATACGTATTTTGTTTTATTTGATCGAAACCGGCTTTTGAATATTTGATAAATAATATTGATATTGAACATTTCAAATGACAAAAACTCCTTTAGGTATTTGTCGACAAACTTTCAACTTGGAAATCAAATGTGATCCATGACATCCTGATCATTTTTTAATTATCTAGAATAAAAGTTATATCTCAAGTAGTATTTATTCACCCGCTCCGTAGGTGAGGGGCATACTGTTTTACCCTTGTCCGTATGTCCGTGCGTCCGTCTGTCCGTCCGTTCGTCCGGAACATCTTTTGCCAATGATTTCTCAGCTTGTATATATGTATTAATTATTTGATATTTGATCTGAAGTTTAAAAATGATAATTTGTATCGTGTCTCCCCTTTTCAAGTCAGTAACTCATCTACTTCCTGTTTGATGATAACTTTGAATTTTTCCCATTATAGCTATATGTGAAATTTCTCGTCAAGGATTTTTCAGCTTGTGTATGTAGTAATGATTTGATGTTTGGTCCGAAGCTGTAGTATGATGAGTTGTACCGTGTCTCCCACTTTCAAGTCCGCAACTCATCTACTTCCTGTTTGATGACAACTTTGATTTTTCCCATTATTGCCATATGTTGAAATTTTTCGTCAAGGATATCTAAGCTTGTGTATGTAGTAATGATTTGATATATGGTCTGAAGCATGAGTATAATGAGTTGTATGGTGTCTCCCCTGTTGGAGTCAGTAACTCATCTACTTCCTAATTGACGATAACTTTGATTTTTTCCCATCATAGCTTTATATTGAAATTTTTCGTCAAAGATTTCTCAGCTTGTGTATGTAGTAATGATTTGATAATTGGTCTGAAGCTTTGAATGATGAGTTGTGCCGTGTCTCCCATTTTCAAGTCAGTAACTCATCTACTTTCTGTTCGACGATAACTGTTTTTTTTTCATTAAAGCTATATATTGAAATTTTTCATCAAGGATATCTCGGCTTGTGTATGTAGTAATGATTTGATGTTTAGTCTGAAGCTTTAGATGATTAGTTTATCGTGCCTCTCCTTTTCAAGTCCATAACTCATCTACTTCCTGTTTGACGGTAACTTTATTTATCACTGCAAGTATGCCAATGCTTGTCCACACTTGTACTGTGTCCACGCTTGTATTATGTCCACACCTACTTAACTTAGCATTGCCATATTGATTCAGGGTTCAATGAGCTGGGGTATAACTGGCTGCCATTCGGTGACAGCTCTTGTTTTGAATATAAAAACAAATGGTATTAAATCAAAATTATAAGACGTTAAAAAGGTTAACTCGGTAACTTCGATCTTTTGTTATTTATTACCACTGGGTCGATGTCTCTCTCCCCAAGGGTATTCACCACCTAACATCCAGTACTAAGTGCTGGCCTGAAAACCAATTTTATTTGGAAACTTGCAATATCTGAACGGAAGAAAATTTGGTTAAATCTCAGGTGGATCTCCCTCTTTCACAGATCTGACCTCAGCTGATTTTCGGTTTTCTGTTTAGATCCTCAAAATCCTGGTCAAAAAATGGTCATATACAGAAACTCAATTCACAGTACCTTTGGTATTTTGTTATCAATAAAAGATTTATTGTTATCCATAAAAGATTTCTCAAGCAGCCTGGGGAACTATTTTCGAAATTCGAAACTGAATCTCTATCTCTCAGATACTTTTTCACATATTAGAGGGATAGGGTAAAAAACACGACTGCTGATGTAGAAGAGCGAATAAACAGATTTTTCTGACAGCTTTGGCCATGAAGATAAATATAGTCCTTGTGTCATGTTACAATTTATGAAGTAATTTAAATTTGATGTGTTTCTCAAAGTTATTGAAATATAAGAAAACGAATATCTCTGGGAATTTACGACTCCAGTTAGTCTATTTTTATACACATTGATTGTTTAGTTCCTCCATACTGTTTGTCTCTGGTTCCGGGCTTAGCTTTCCGAATTACGACCTAGACCAGGTTTTCCACCAGGGGACAGACTCGGGTAGTAGGAATAGCTGAAATCTATTAAAAAGGCTGAATTAAATCTATAATTCATTCCATGAACTATTCAAAAGGTGTTTCCAATGTTCTATGCTGCTGATGAGCGGTTACTGTACAGTATAGCAAAATGTATAGTTTATTATGCAACCTTGGTATTTCCTACCAAACCGACCTTAATTAGATCCAATCCTTACTAGTATCGGCTTGCCTAACTTGCAACGAACCTTGCCTTAAATAGCCCCTTCAAATGGTCTTTGTTTTTGAACATAAAATTTGTAATATATAACAGCAGATGTTTAATCTTTCGGCGCATCGGGTCTCTTCTATTATGTGCAAGTCTTGTTTGGAATTTCAAATTTCATATTAGGGTTTTGGAAGAAATTTCAACATAACCTGTCGGATAATTATATCCTTTTGTATAATGGTTATGTTTTTGTTTTGTTTGTTTTTATGTTAAAATCTAAAATTGAAGTCTTTTGATAAACTGCATTTTCTATAATATAGAACAACTGTTAATACTGGCCATCTTAATGTTCTAGATACTTCTAGTTGGAAAAAAATAAGTATATTCCTATAGTTATAAGTCAGTTATACGTCAGTTACAAAAAGCAAGTATCTTCCTTTAGTTATACGTCAATTTACAATAAGTATTCATTTGAAACAGGTTACAAAATTGAAACAGATTTGAAACATGTTTTGAATGAGGAAAATTCTGTGTTGTATAACAGTTCTGATTTCCAAATTTTACGAGCTTAACATTTGTTTTTTCCTTTTGTTTTCACAGAGACTTCGCGTCAAACAAAATATCAACTTTACCTATTGGGCTATTTGACGGATTACGAGGACTCAAAATATTGTAAGTTATGACTAGAAAGAAGCCACTAACGGCATTCATAAGTTTCATAGAATATGCGGGCGAAAAATAAAATAAAGCGTAAAAATCTGATTCAGTAGATTCGAGGTATTCCCAGATTGTCACGTAATACATTGTATTCCACAACTCTGAAAAAACCATCACTTCATGAGATGCAAATGCCCTTTTTCTTCTTGAGAAAAACAATTCTTAAGAATTGATCATACCTAATTTTAAGTTGAAATAACCTTAAAGTATTAGGGTCTCTATCAAATTGAAGGTGCATAACTTAATTGTCATATGTTTTGTATATTTTATACTCTTACAGCTTCCACAAAATCTATCTGCTATCATCAGAAGTTAGATAACATTCCATTCATTGATAATCAAGATATGTAAGCATCATGACTTTTAGGGCGAAAGAAGGGGAAAAGGAATAATGAGAATGGAGCAACAAGTCTTTGGATTTTTACTAAACCTTTGCTCGAAGATTAATTCCTTTACTGTCTATCAATAATAACGGTTTTCTTTCGAGTGAAAGGAGAGAATCCAATCTATTCAAGACTACTTGCTTAGAGTACTGTCATTTATGAATTTGTTTTCGACCTTTTACTGGTTGTGTCTCACGTTCCACGTCCTTTAAATTTCACGTCATTATCGCTTCAAGTATTCGTATCTTAAAGAGTTTCGGATCTCTGTCATATGAGCGAAGGTTTTTGGCGTTTAGGGAAATAGCTTACAATAGAATAAACACCTAACGAAATCAATTTTTTCAAATGACAGCTAGAGTACATGTGAGATGGAAGGATAAGAAAAAGTTATGATATCATTTTAGAATACAACAGTGAACATAAAGAAGTAGATCACAAACGTTGACCATCCAAATATCAGGAAATAGTGTGTATCTATTTATTTATTTACTTTTTTACTTTTTGTGGCCATTTAGGGGTTGCTATATGGTGTGAGGTTCCTCAATGCATTGAAGACCATACACTGGTCCCTAGATGCTTTGTTTGGAGTCATTAACGTTGGAGATGGGATGTTGTATCCTTGACTTTTACCCAAACTTCTTTCTTTTTCATATACAATAACATATATAAATAGAATAACTCTTTTCGCAATATAAAGAAATAACTTTGATCAGACCAGCTTTCAAGCTTACTTTGACTTAGATCTATTGGTCCTTTTTATGAATATGTTTCATACAATAAGTAATGAAATAAACTTGTAATACAAATAAAATAAAGATTAAAAGGACATTGAGTAAATGTATATGAGACAGCGTCACTATAAATACATGGTAGAACCAAACAAAGGAACAACGTTTTTATTGTTGACCTTCATTTTGAATTCACCATGATCTCTGCCCATACGTTATAATAAGTTCAAGACGCCCCCTAGCACCCGTTTGTGTGATTTTGTTTGCTAAATGCTGAAGAAAGTCTTCTTATAAAAGAATGTTTGAAAGTCTTGTGCCATTTTATAGCATTTGTTGAAGATACTGCAACCATTTATGCTATGAATCAACAGTAATGAAATTTTTTAAGTTAGTGATTTGTCGCTCTCGTTCAGTGCTTTCTAGGTTTATTTTGCTGTGTATTCCTCGTGTATGTTACTTTAATGTGTCTCGTTCAGGGCAAATTATATTTACATTTTTCATGTTAGGTATACACAAACGATATATTGAAGAGTTATAAGCCTTTCTTAAAATTTATTTGATTCTTTTTTTTCATTTTTTTCCAACAGGTTCATGTCAGAAAACCAAATATCAATTCTTCCCAACAAAATATTTGACTCGCTTACAAATCTTGAAGAATTGTAAGTATTCCGAATGTACGTTATATAGTAAAGGGAGTATGAGCTTCAGTTTTCAAATGCATTCGATATCCTTGTGGTTTATCCATGCAAACAGGGTTAAATATTTTTGAACATGAATAATGTTTTCTTGGTCATACATAGGTCACATTAAAATATATCATATATAAAATTTCATTAACTTGCAATTATATTTCATATTAGTCCATGGGCTGGAATAACCCCCCGTGCAACCCCCACCTCAGAACCCCTACCATCTTTTGTAAGTCTGCATACATCCACTTTTTAAAATAAAACATGTTAACACGAGCATAACCTGCATGCACTTGTGGAATTTGGCCCATTTTTAGACCCAACTTCCGAAAATTTGGAAAATTTCGTTTTTCATTCAAGTTTTTCTTTCAGTTGCTTCAAAATGTTAACCATATGCATTCCAGTTATAAACGTGGTATCAAATGATGGCTCATTATATTAGCTTAACAAAGAACCCAAGTTTTTACAATTTCTATGCCCAATACGCACCATAGCGCAATTAAATGTACCCCTACCCCAATGAAATATTGATGAAAAAACTGATATTTTCATTGAAATTGCGTAGGTTTGATGGTCTAGATAACTCGAAGTGCATCTCAATTCCCAACTCTGAAAATTGTTTTGAGCTTTTCAATCTATTTTCTTCAATATAAAGCATGTTAAGACGTTGTTAACATATTTCAAGTGACCAAAATTTTTCAAATAGACCAAATACATGGACCTTTGAATAATTTCGTTTTTGAATAAGTTTTGTCTTTCTTTTGCCTTACATTATTAGTAAACAAATATCATTTAAAATAGGTATCAAGTGAAAGCTTATTATATTTGCTTCACAACCATTACAACTAATGGCTGCTTTTAGGTAATATAAACATCAAACATCAATAAAACTTACCCCTACCCCAACAAATTTACTCTAAAAATGTCAATTGTTGTCTATTTTCACATAAAAATAACAAGACTACGCAAATTGTGTGTTGTATACTTTTGCAAAGTTGCATGAATTACATTATGATTTTGTATTTTAGCGGCCATTTGTTGACTTAAACTCCATATTTTGCCCGAAATTGATGAAAAATGGAAATTTTTAACATTTTAGAATTGTCCAAAGTTCAGTGTTAAATCGTTATTTATGCAAAATCTGGAGGATATATCTGCAGATGAGCCAATAAATTGTACCAAGCAACACATTAGTTGTCTTAAAACATTGCTTCGAAAAACAATGAGTGTTTACTGTGACTCTGAATACCGAAAATCTCACCCCTACCCCAACAAATTTTCTTTAAAATTGTCAATTTTTTGTCCAAATTCGCATGAAAATAACCAGAATACGTAAAATGTGTGTTGTATATGAAAATGTTGCATAAATTACATCATGATTTGGTATTTTAACAGCCATTGGCCCCAAAAACTCTATTTCTCCAAAAATTGATGAAAAATGGGAATTTTCTACGTTTAAGATTTGTACATAGTTCACTGTTAAATCGCAATATATATCAAATCTATAGAGTATATCTGCAGATATGCCAATTAATTGTTCTAAGAGATACACTAGTAGTTTTCAAACATTGTTTAGAAAAACAAAGGGTGTTTAATGTGACTTATCGATTTTTTGTCTTTGTTGGGATAAAAATATCATAAATCATAATTAAATCGGCCATTATTAAATATATATTCAGATTTCAGATTTTTTATCCTAAAGCCAGAAAGTCGATATTGTGAGAACAAATCTGAAATTCCGAAAATTTTCATTTTTCAAATAAGCCTAAAATCGTCAATTTTGCATTTTTTTTTGCAGGGGAGGGGTATATTTTTTGTATCCCCAGATCATAAAAAGGGTGAAAAGCGCCCAAACTTGTGTTCGTGTTAAAGGATATTAAATTAGCTTTAATTTGGTACCACATTTGAGTTCATATTACTTATCGTTTAAAAATTATGGAGCTTAAAAGATGAACCTTAGGTTAAAACAAAAAAAAAATAGAATTTTTCATGGTGTACTATAAAAGTGGCCCTATACTGTCTTCGTGCAGGTAATGCTCGTGTTAACATGTTTTATTTTGAAGAGGGGATATAGAAGGACTGAAAAAAATTGGTCTGGTTCGGAAGTGGGGGGAGGGGGGTGCACGGAAAGTGTTTCCAGCCCATGAACTGTATAGTTTGAGGCATAAAGGATTAGCTAATGGAAAATAAAGGGAAACTCCACAGAGAACCGTTTCCAACCTAAATTTTAACGTATTTCATATATAGATTTCTAATTTGTTTCATATTTAGTTCTGTTAGTAATGCTTTTCAAAACAAAAGAAAAGAGTTTTTCATGCTAATTACAAATTGTCAGTCGAACTCCCACAACATCAGTGGTCTTTATGGCAGAATAAAAGGTTCTCACAAGTGCACAAAAAATTGCCTTTTCTCAAGTTGACAGCGAAATGGAGCACGTAGATACTTTTTTGCACGAGTAAAAGATATATATACCATCGATAAATTAAATTCCGATTTTGTCCGTAAAATATGATTAGAAACAACTGGCAACATCGGCACCATTTCAGAATACTTCTTATTTTGGCGACAGGTATTTTATGACAGTATGTTATATGGTCATATAAGTCATCACTTCAGGTTGGTTATTTATCAATTAGAGATAGGGTTACGAGCGTGGAACTTTGATGGATTATCTTAGAATTACATACTTACTTAACATTTCTTAGTATTTTTTAGAAAACCAAAACAGAATTAGATGGGAAAATTCACCATATCGATCAAATTTAGCATTTTTGAAGTACAGCATAGGTACTCCAAACAAAATAAGAAATTTGAATTTAATTGAACTAGTAGTGCAAAACGATACGTCTCTGTTTTTGTTATAACTTCTTTTAATCCCAAAAAGTTGCACGTGAAGGAAAAAAATACATTAAATAATTATATTCTATTTATTTCCGTTTTTTACTTTGCTTTTCCAGTTGAAATACCCCCATTAGGAGCCAACACAAAATGCGATTCAAAAATAAATAATTAAATGGGAACAGTGCTTTTGCAGATAATTATTACGCAGAAAAATGCAAGAAAAACTCGATAATACTCAAAATTAAAACATTTATTCGAGTCCTTCATTGGCTTTTTTTTGCAGTGAAAGATGACAAACAATCGAACTCAGCTGATGTACCTTTCTGACATAGTTTAATTAAAAGACTTATATTTCAGGGTTGTGTTGTTCAACTTGTCGTTATTTTAACGCTTCGTTTAAATGTAACGAGTCGCTAAAAAAATAACGAGTCGCTATTTAACGACTCGCTTAAATTTTGTTGCTGAAAAAAAATTAATGAAGCGATTAAGTAATCACTGCGTTAAATTTTAACCATTCGTTAAATCTTGTAATTAAATAAAAAATAACCCATAATGCATAGTTCAATTTATTTCCTGCAAACAAAATGGCTGAAATGTGTTCTACCCAGAAACTAAAAAGGCTGAAAAAAGCTAACTTTTCTGTAGCAGAAGAAAATGTAATCCAAGAGGAGGTTACAAAAAACATTTCAGTCTTACATGGAAAAATTAATAATTCACTTACAAACAAACAAAAAAACAAAATATGGGATGACATTACACAGAAGGTGAATGCCCTAGGTGTTGCAGTTAGGACCTCAAATGAGGTTAGGAATAAATGGAGGAACACGACACGGGAAGCAAAAAATGTCTTCACAAATTACAAGAATGATCAGAGGAAGACAGGTGGCGGGCCTGCACCCAAAAAACCCAGTACAGCAGTGGAAAATGTGATTGCCATATTTCAGGACACCGCATCATTCAGAGGAGTTCCAGGAGGGCTGGAGACCAGCACTTTTCATAATGGTATAAACATATGCATATCTATACAAATTTCCTATAAGACTGATGTAATCAAGTTGAAGTATGGAGTCCTAGTCAATTTTTCTTGCATGATTTCGTAACAAGTTCCATGCATTCGCGTTCGCCTGTCAAAGGCATTGCCATAATTGAATTTATCTTGCATATTTCATTTCCACAAGTTCTGCCAGTATAAAGTATCCCAAAATGACAACGAATTTTGAAAATGTGGAAATTCCGTTTGAGTTCAAAAGAATATTTATGAATGTACAAAAGCCGTCTGCTCATAACGTGAATCTTGTAATCACGTGACATAACCCATGCTTGCTACTTTCTGTTTCTCACTGAATCGAATATACCTATTTACTGAACATGACACGCCTTGTTTAGACGATATTGTAACACACAATCACCTCTTATGTTATATTCCATTACATTTTGTGCGAATTTCAATTTTTGGGGGGCAAATTAATTGTACACAGTGCAACTGTCTTCTCCGTTCTCCTGGTAATCCACTACTTTCACTTTTTGGGTAACCAGTCAAATAGTAAATCAAACACAACTGCGGACTTGATCCGTACGAATTCAGTACACCGGTAG
>MJUU01041814.1:76338-96563 GCA_002080025.1 Modiolus philippinarum | reverse complement strand
GGAAAAATAGAAATCTAACATAAAAAAAAATCATTATTCATTTTTCAGTTTTGGAAATATACATAACATGCCACTTATCAGTTATCGAATTCCTGATGTCGGCGACAGGTAACACAATCATGGTAATCAACACAGGTGACAAACACGGAAGTAAATTGTTTTGACAGCGATAATATACAGACAATGATCTAATTGATTTATGACCTATCAAGGGTGTTGAACACCTGTTGAAAATTATATTACATAGAAATTTCAAACTTTTACTTAAATAAACACGGAAATAAATTGTTTTGACAGCTATAACAGGGGTAAACTTAAATCACATCAGAGTTGATGAATGCATGTGTAGGGGCATGTGTGAAAATTAATTAACAAGACAAAAATAATTAACTGTTTAGACAGTTATTAAAATCTGTAGGAAGTAATAATTTTTAAATAAACAGCAGAGGGAAGCCATGTATGTGTTATTTTACTCAGAGTTGCAAACAAGGATATCAGTGAAAAAACAATATAAAGTCTTCAATCGCTGAAATTTCAACTCAGAATCCTATTTGTTTTTTGAATGATAAATGACAAAAAATTAACAAAAAGTTGAAACCACTGCAAAATAACTCACCAGAAGCCATCTCTGGCTTGTGTTTGTACATGTAGAAAGTATAAAACCCAAACATGATTTCAAGTTTTCATAAACCTCCAAAATGCCTAAGAGAGCGCTGTCACCAGATTCTTCCTACCCACTTAGAGTGAGAAAGCCATGATTATTGATAACAACATGTAAGATTCGATGCAAACAAAAATCTCACTTAAAATTCCCAAATCTCACTTAAAAATTACATTGATCTCACAGATTGGTAGACTGAAAGTATCACATGTATGAATGTTATACCCAAGTTCCATGCTGGCAGCCATGTTTTTGATCAGATCGGAATGAAATGAGCAATCTTTGTAAAGGACCTTCTATACATCATTCTTGAAAAGTTTGGTTGAATTTGCTTCAGTGGTTTTAGAGGAGGACATGAAAATGTAAAAAGTTAACTGACGGACGGACGACGGACGCCAAGTGACGGCAATAGCTCACATTGACCCTTTGGGTCAGGTGAGCTGATAAAAAGGCTTGAGAAAAGAACTGTTTATTTTTGAATGGCCTAATCAATTCAAAAACTTTGTATTCTTATTTATGGAAAAACTCTAATTACTCAAACCAGTTTTTCAACTACATACTTTGAGTAGATACAATACACAGCTTTTAAAGGGGCCCACTTAAGGATTATTGGTTCCAAATATAGGAACCAATGTTAAACTATTCCAAACTGGTAGCCATCCTGATTTAGATACGGGGATACCCGACAGTTCAGTATCGAGTATTAGTATGGGGACCTATAAAGTTTCAGATCTCCTGCATGCCCACTTCCACCCATCAGCTTTTGTGACCAACATGACCACGATTGATTCCAGTTGAGCCTGTGGTTTCAAAGAAGACCTTTGAATAAAAAATGTACGATAAATGCTACATTATGGACAAAAAAGGGAAAGTAAAAGTTCAACTAGCTTTAGCCAAGGCAGCTAAGAAGTCAACAAAGGATGAAGATAGACCATGACAGAAGACAATGGACACTGACAAAGAGGACTTTTAGACCAGTAGACTGGTAAAAACAATCGTTGTACAAACTTACGCATATCTAGAGCTGTTGGAATAGGTGTAGGTTCTCCTACAAAGTTCACACCGTCATTCTGAGTATCAACTGGTTCTGGCTGGTGTCCAATATGCTGAAATACACTCTGTAAGGGTATTGATCCAATTATAACTTCCATTGGAATTTCCAAACGTGATGAGAAAGTTGCTGGTTTTATATGCAGCTGAAACAACAAATAAAACTTAGTTGTAAGTCTTCCATGGAAGACATGTGTCACCTGCATAATAACACAAAAAATATTCTAAGTTCTGTCAAACAGGCAGTGGGCATGCAAGAGATCCCAGACCCTTTTACACATTATAGGTGCCCATACTGATACACCATGCCAAATTGCAGAAGGCTCTTAGAAATAGAGGCTCAGAGACTGAGCCTGTATCGCTCACCTGACAAAATGCTTCTGTGCCATGCATGACCAAAAATATGTTTATTACCAACGGGTCTAATATTTAGCTATTTTCTCCATTAGCACCCATGCTTTTTGTCTGATCCTATTGAAAGAGTAATTTTTGCAAACGACCTTCTATACATTTAGTTCAATTTGCTTGAATAGTTTCAGAGAAAATGATGAAAAAGATGGTTTTTCTCATACCGGTCTCAAATGTTAAAACTATGTTCTGCAGTGGAGGCCATGCTTTTTGCTGGATCGAAATGAAATGAGTAATTTTTGTGGAGGCCATGCTTTTTGCTGGATCGAAATGAAATGAGTAATTTTTGTAAAGTACCATCTGTACATCATTCCTCTAAAGTTTGGTTGAATTTGTTTCAGTGGTTTCAGAGGAGAAGATAAAAATGTGATTTTCCCATATAGGGTTCAATGTTAAACTATGTTCCGTACTGGCGACCATGTTTTTTGTAGGATCAGAATGAAATGAGCAATCATTGTTAAGGACCTTTAGTACACCATTCCTGTAAAGTTTGGTTGAATTTGCTTCAGTGCTTTCGGAGCAGAAGATATAAATGTGATTTTTCCCATAGGGTCCAATGTTAAACCTAAGTTCCGCGCTGGCGGCCATGTTTTTTATCGGATCAGAACGAAATGAGCAATCTTTGTAAAGGACCTTCCATACATCATTCCTGTAAAGTTTGGTTGAATTTGCTTCAGTAGTTTCAGAGGAGAAGATGAAAATGTGAAAAGTTTAACGGACGGACGGACGGACGGACAGATGACGGACGGACGGACGACGGACGACGGATGCCAAGTGATGGCAATAGCTCACACTGACCCTTTGGGTCAGGTGAGCTAAAAATGTGACAGAAATTTTTGTGATAACGACGCCGAAGACGACACTGATGCTAGACGACAGATAGTGATCCCTATATGTCCCCACTGCGTGAACGCAGGTGACACATGAAAGAAAACCAATTGAAACAAGACGCTCTCAAGAGCCTGTATCTCTCACCTGGACCATGGCGAATACATATAGTCAAATAAACTTCTCTGTTAAAGGGTCTCATTTTCTAATGATGTAAAACATTAATGTTGCATAGGGTCCAGTGTTAAATTTACTTCACTGCTTGGGTGATGTTGAATGACAGATCAGTACAAAAGTAACAACACTTGGTCAATACCTCATAAGAATCATTCATTCAATGCTTGGTTTAAATCTATTCAGCGGTTCTGTAGAAGAATTTCTTTGTATGCATTTTCCCTATAGGGTCCAATGTGAAAACTAAGTTCCTCACTGGGGGCCATGTTGGATGACAGATCAGCACCAAAGTAATAACACTTATTTAGCACCTCATAAGCATCATTCATGCCAAATTTTGTTCAAATCCATTTCGTAGTTCTCAAGAAGAAGTTCTTTCTATGCATTTTCCTATAGGGTTCAATGTTAAAGGAGTAGATTCTGAATGAGAATGACCCCTTTTTGGCCCAGGAAATTGGGGAATTTTCAAATATTGATACAATATATTCTAAATCATTATATGAACAGTGCAATTGTTGCTTTATACAAGTCCTGTCTTATTTTTGTATTAAAGAGCACAAATGGTAATTGATGGTCTAAATTCCAATCAAAGTCCCAAAGGGACTGGTGGATTAGTGTCTATGATTGCAATGATCAGTATCTAATCTGTTGATATTTTATGTACACTGTCCAGTGTCCATGTATGATATGAATAATTGCCTGTCTATGTCGTGCATAATTACTCATTTGTTTGCTATTGGTCTAATTATAATGATGATATCAAAACTAAGAAAGGTACGAAAACTATGTTTTGCTCATCACGAAAATTAACATGCCTTTCTGACAGTCAGCAAGTATTTACTGGTGGCCATCTTCATTTGATCACACCAGCCAATCAATGGCAATCAAACCATTAGAGACAAATATTCAAAGAATTTTGATTTTATACCAGAAACCTATTACAATGTCGCAGAGGTGCATTGTTGCATGACACGGATGTTTACAGACTAAACCCGAAATAAGCCCGTGCACGAGTTGTAAACGAGTAAACCCCAGAACACCCCATAATTCTGCACAGTTGATTGTGAACTTCCAAGGAATACAGACGCACTGCCTAGTCGCTGTTTTAGTATTCCTGGCAGTGCGAGTTTACACCAGGTAATAATGGTTTAATGTAGTATTAGACCTTGTGTAAATATATCACGAGGCCATTTTTCTGACAACATATTATGGGTTCCCTGCTGTACACTCAACATAGACTAAACAATGACAGCACCATCTTGATCAAGTACAGTTTGAAATTTAATTCTAAAGAAGAGACCTGAATGAAAGATGTGCGAATGCTGACAAGACGCAAAAGCTGACAAGACATGTGCAACAATGCATCTCAATTCCCGCTATGATATACATTCTCATGCAATTGAAAAATGACTGTTATGCATTGCAAATACTCATATGACATTATGATTATCTCAAGTTTTGTTTGACCAAACTCTGATCGATCAACGGCACCCCGGACTGAACATTGTTGGACGAACGGCAATCAACAGATCAACACCCACGTCTGATCCTATTTCGAATTTAGTCAATTCCAACCCCGATCGTTGCAAATCGTCTGTTTCGGAATATACACCTTGACAACTGTTTCCAGGTAATACTTTGTATTTACCGATGTACGACTAATTCAGTTTGGGTTGGCCATTACATGTATACCGAACGCGGACCTCGGAGAAGACACTAAATGACAATCGCAACAAGTATAATGGAACAGCCAACGTGGAACAGCCGTACTTTTCCATTTATTGATAACTAAAAATGTAAACAAACATTACGTCTTCCGTAGATTGTAAATAATGGACCGTTGTTCTCCACGGCTAATGAATTTGATTTTTTTATTTCCAATGTGTTGTTCTTTTATGATTGATTTCAAAACAGCTACATCGTTTCATCGACGGTTCAGGGAAGTACGTTTATGCAAAGACATCGATCTTCCATATTCATACATCTACACACAAAATTTTATGAATGGGAAATTCATTCGGTGATTAATTAACGAATTCGGGCACCATTTAAGTGTTGAAAAGTTCGGGCAATCAAATTAATGTTCAATGAAACAAGAGCTGTCACCGAATGGCAGCCAAAGATACCCCCCGCTCATTGAACCCTGAATCGATGTGGTAAGTACAAAATTAAGTTGGTGTGGACACAATACAGGTGCGGACACAGTACAAGTGTGGACACAGTGATATAATCTTCAAGAAAAAACTTTTCACAAGGGTTCCAATGAAAACACTCTGTCTAAATCAGACAAATATAAAATTCACCCTTTTCAGCCTATTTGACATTTTACACATCTACAAATAGTGTTCTTCCTTTGTCTAAAGTTTCATCAAAAACCTTCAAGTGGATTAAGTGGAGTTTTGCGTAAGAGGTAACCCATACATAGGGAATCAATGAAAACTAAAAGTTGAATTATCTCCCCTTCCTGGTTTCTGGCAATAATTATATTCCTTCATGCACATCTCCATATAGTGTTCTTACTTTGTGTAAAGTTTCATTAAATTCTTCCAAGTGGTTTAAGAGGAGTTGCGCTTACGAGGTAACCCATACATGGGGAATCAATGAAAAGTCGAAGTTCAATTATCTCCCCTTCCTGGTTTTGAACAATAATTATATTTCTTCATGCACATCTCCATATAGTGTCCTTCCTTTGTGTAAAGTTTCATCAAAATCCTTCAAGTGGTTTAAGAGGAGTTGCGCTTAGGAGAAGTGTGGACAGACGGACAGACGGACAGACAGACGGACAGACAGACAGGGTGATTCCTATATACCCCCCCAAACTTTGTTTGCGGGGGGTATAAATAGACTATTGACTGTCAGAGTTTTTTATGAGATCAGAAAGATGTGTACGAGGTTTCCTGAAAAGGATTCTTTTAGCATGGGTATGATCACTAATGTTTGATTGCGTGAGGTTGGTCAACCTGGGTCTTAACATAGGATAGAATTCTATCCTTTGGATAGACACTAATCCAAAAATATAGAGAATTTCACTATTTTGATGGAATTTTTTTACAGTTTTCGTTAAAAGTAGTAATGGCCACATTGGTGTTCATTCAAAGTATTTGTAAATATGATGTAAAAAATAAATATACATACTTAAAAGATTTGGATGAACATGGATGTAGCCACTACTATCAGAGCCATACATTGGGTAAAGTAATTTTTAACAAATTTGTTAGAATATCCAATTTCAGACTAAGTTTGAGCTATTGCAGCATCATGTTAGGGATATGTTTTGACATGAAAATCAACTGAATCAAGTGAATATGACATTAAACATTGTAAAAAGAGTGTACAACTCGGCTAATGTGTTCTCCATTTTTGGGGCCAAAAACAAGCCATACCGAACATACTCCTTTAAGTTCCCTGATGGCGGCTATGTTGGATGACAGATCCACACCAAAGTAACAACATTTGGTCAGCACCTAATAAGCATCATTCATGCTAAATTGGTTTAAATCCATATGCCGCCGCCCGTTCCCATACGGTCAAATTAAGTTCCCCTCTGGCTGCCATGTTCGATGACGGATCAGTACCAAAGTAACAGCACTTAGTCAGCACCTCATAAGCATCATTCAAGCCATGTTTGGTTTAAATCCATTCAGTGGTTCTCAAGAAGAAATTCTTTGTATGCATTTTCCCATAGGGTTCAATGTTAAAATCAAGTTCTCCGCTGGCAGCCATGTTGGATGACCATTGGCACCAAAGTTACAACACTTGGTCAGCACATCATAAGCATTATTCATGCCAAGTTTTTTTCAGATCCATTGGTTCTCAAGAAGAAGTTCTTTAAAGAAAAAATTTACAACAGACGGACAGACCACGGACGAAAAGTGATTGCAAAAGCTCACCCTGGCTATAGCCAGGTGATCTAAAAATGGAAGAATGTGTCCATGACCTGTGTTCTTTTTCATCAGGGGATATAACTATGTACAATATATATTGTAAACGTGGATATTTTCTTGAGAGCTATAGTCATGATTTTGTTGGAAAAACATTATGTGAGGAGAAATTTGTGTGCTTAAAGTCTTTTATATATGACAATGTCATTGCTTTTACATATTGCTCTTCATAACCATGATAACCAAACTATTTGTGTGTGTGTGTGTGTGGGGGGGGGGGGGGGAGGGATTTTCGCAGATTTTTCTTCATCGTAAATATAGCAAAAATTTACCTCACACAAAAATTTTCAGGTTTACAGTATATTCAAGCATATAAAAATATAAAACAGGATCTGTGTTGATCTGAGGGAGGATACTCTAGTTATCATCCGAACACTAAATCCTGGAAATACGGGCAAATGGAAAAATTGATGGTCAGACAGACAGATACACACATGGCCAAGGTAAATAATCAATAACCCTGACAGATGGGAGAGTAAAAATTTTTGAAATGATTGCCCAGAATGGGGCAGAGGGATCTCTGAACTAACATCAACATACAACCACAATACTTTTCTCATTTTTTTATGCATGTATGTCTAAAATCTGATCACCAAAAATGATGAATGACCCATGACATTTTTAATATGGTTATTTAAATGCTAATGAAATTAAGAGTATGAATTTAACATCTTTCATCGCCTGCTTTATATGGTAATGAGGGCTATAGCTTTATCCCAAAACATATATCCTCTTATACAAATACCATAAACAGCATCAGTCAGTGGCGGATCCAGACTTTCTGCTAAGGAGGGGCCCAGACCAATATTTTTATCAAAAGGGGGGATCCAATTAAAAAACCCTAAGAATTTTAAATATTTCCCAACCTAAGGGGGGCCCGGGCCCACCTTCCCTCCCTAAATCTGCCACTGTCAGTATTCATACATTTCATTTCATATACAGTCAATGTGGACAAAAAAATTTAGTTTGCCAATTACCAGACATTAAGATATAAGGAGTAAATTTGTAAAGCTATTAGAGCTGACTGCCTAAACTTGATTCAAGTTCCCTGACACTTTTATTTTCCAATTTGTGATATTGTCATGAAAAAGAAGAATTTATCTCTACATAAAAGCTTCTTGTCAACTAGTCTACTCCATTTTAATACAGTGCAGTGACTACCTCGACAGAGCTTGGTTTCTTACAAATAGGCTACTTAAGGAAGGGTATGTTACCCATAACTTGAAGTCATCACTATAAAAGTTTTACGGTCAACATCACGATCTTGTGGACCCCTTTGGGATATCTGTTTCCCAGATAACAAGAGATGTTTCTCTTTACAGCTAAATTTTTGTTTTTCCTCAACCAGAATTTGATGTTATTACAGAAGTTGACATGTTCAATACGGCAGGTGTCTTATAAAAAGAAGGAGATGCTTACTCTACCTGTACATCTGATCTCACCCATGGTTTTTTTTGGGTCCGAGTTGTTCATCTATATGTGTGTGTGTCTTCATTTTTATTTTCTGTGTTGTATTTATATAATGTCTTTGTTTCTTTGTTTTTCTGATGTTGTCATTGCCTTGGATTATTAGTTTTAGACTGACGGTTCGGTTCTCACTTACTAAATCAAATTGGAACTAGAGCATGTTAGAACTGGCATTGTCGGATGGGCCCCTCAATTTCGATCCTGAAACTCGAGGCAAAATAGTGTTGATTCAAATTCTGTTTGACACACTAACAGGAAACAGGAGGTGGATGCCCGATAAACATGAAGATCGCATACACGATACAACTTATCATTGCAAAGCTTCAGACAAAATTTCAAATGATTCCCTTCATTAAAAGCCAAGAAATCTGTGACGAAAATTTGGTAATGGTTAAAAAACCAAAGTATCGGCAAACAGGTAGTGGATATCCGACAAACTTAAAAATCCCTTAAACAATACAACTCATCATTTACAAATTTCAAACCAAATTTCAAATCATTCTCTCCATTAAAAGCCAAGAAATCTGTGATGAAAATATGGTTATGATTAAAAAATCAAATTACAAGAACAGGAAAACAGCAAACACCTACAATGGCCAAGAACTACAATCACATGCCACAATTTACAAGCAAACTGCACCAGAAAAACAATAATGAAAACAAGAGACAAACATAAATAACGATAGGAACTTAGGATAGCCGGACTTGGTACCGGCACTAGCAAAAGCCAGTAGTAGGGTTAAACCGGTTTATGGGTACCCAAACCTCCCCTTCCTCTATCCTGTTTCCCTATAGTATCATAAACATGCGAATAAAACCCAATACAAGTATATCAGCAAACAGGAAGTGGATGTCCGACAAACTTAAAAATCCCTTACACAATACAACTCATCATTTCCAAGCTTCAGACCAAATTTCAAAGTATTCCCTCTATTGCAAGCTAAGAAATCTGTGATGAAAATTTTGCTATGGTTAAAAAATCAAAGTATCAGCAAACACGAAGTGGATGTCCGACAAACTTGAAAATCACTTACACAATGCAACTTATCATTTCCAAGCTTCACACCAAATTTCAAATCATTCCCACTCATAGAAGCCAAGAAATCTTTGACAGAAAAAATTGTTGAGGGACAGACGAAGACAGAAAGACAGACAAAGTGAAAACTATAGGGCACCAGCATCTCCATGCGGGGCCCTAATTATAAGAAGTAAAAGCACTTTTTGGAGTTCATAGATGTGTTAACATGGCCAACTCATTTATTACCTGAATAAAGACCAATGGACTTAATGTTGAGTTTGTGAGCGAGTTGGATATGTTAACACATGGATAAACTCCCCCAAAATTACTTTTAATCTCATCGTAGATAATAAGTTCTTCTATAAATTATAGTTTACAGTCAAAGAAGATGACCCATGGCCGACAGATGCACATGACCTCATACCATAGGTAAAGGACCAACCTGAAGTCTTGATTTTTATGACACAACAATGACTAAATGTCGTAAAGTACCTGACATCACAAAGCAAAGTATACTCAAATGGTGGCAATTCCAGAGGTTTCTTTTCATATTTTGCAGAAAATTAAGTATTTTCATTCAATCAAACTTAAAGATTGGGATTTTTTTAAATGTGTAATAAATTCTACGTCTTTTCCTCTTGTTTCACTGTGCTCAACTCAAGAAAAGACAACATTTCTTACACTCATGAAAGATATTCCGGTTAAGCATAACTTACCTCAAGATAGTATCTAATGTCTATAATACTACATCCTGCTAGATAAGACGGGGCCAGAGGAGGAATAACAATTCTCTTTCCTGACAACGAATCTGTTTTACCAGGTTCAGAAACGTCAAGGACAAGTTTGGTCACCGCGTGTGTGTCTATTCTTGTTTTAGTGGTAGCACGAAACGTTAATGACTGAAACAAAATCAATAATTTGATATTGTAATAATACTGCATAATCATTTAATTTCTTGGATTTTATCTTAAAAGCTATTTTGTGAGAACAAATTTTCATGGAATTAAAAAACATAGTAATGAACATTACTGAAATTAAATTTGCTGGAATTTAATTTCGTTGATAATTCTTAACCACGAAATAAATGAAATTAAATCCCCCATGAATATTTCTGCTTCTACAGTAGTTAAAGTACTATGTAGCATCAATAGCAAAGGCATCATCTGAGCAGAATATTCAACATCAATACCTTATGGTTGTTATATTTAGAATATTTAAATTTTATCTCTCTTCATGTTTAGAAATGTAAGTGCAAAAATTATACCTGCAAATATTTCATTCTAAACCTGAATTCAACAAGAGCTGTCCCCGAATGGTAGCAAGATATACCCCCCGTTCATTGTACCCTGAATCAATATAGTAAATGCAAATTTAGATGGGTGTGGACACAGTACAAGGTGTGTACATTATACGAGTATGGACACAATGATATAATACTCAAAAAACTGGAGCATGTCGAAACTGGCGTTGTCGGAAGGGCCCCGCAATTTTGATCCTGAAACTACGGGCAAAAGTAAAATTGAGGTAAGCGTGGATTCACATTCTGTTTGACACATAATTGTGTTGATACAGTAATTAGCTGGATACAGTGATATCTTGAAGTTTTACCAAACCATGTCATTTCTCAGCTTCAGAATTAATATCAAATCATTCAAGCTGATAATCATTCATGTTTATAGTAAAAAGTCAAAGTTTTGGCAAACAGGAAGTGGATGTTCATCGTTCGACAAATTTGAAAACCACTTTCATAACACAACTCATCATTTAAAAGCTTCAAACCAAATTTCAAATTATTCCCTCCAGTAAAAGCCAAGAAATCTGTGACGGAAATTTAGTTTTTTCCTTAAAATTCAAACTATCGGCAAACAGGAAGTGGGCGTCCAACAAACTTGAAAATCGCTTACACAATACAACTCATCATTTCTAAGCTTCTGACCAAATTTCAAATCATTCCCTTAAGTAGAAGCCAAGAAATCTTTGACAGAAAATTTGGTTTATAGTAAAAAATCAAAGTATCAGTAAACAGGAAGTGGGCGTCTCACAAACTTAAAAATTGCTTACACAATACAACTCATCATTTCTAAGCTTCAGACCAAATTTCAAATCATTCCCTTAAGTAGAAGCCAAGAAATCTTTGACGGAAAATTTGGTTTATAGTAAAAAATCAAAGTATCGGTAAACAGGAAGTGGATGTCTGACAAACTTGAAAATTACTTACACAATACAACTCATCATTTCCAAGCTTCAGACCAAATTTCAAATCATTCCCTTCAGTAGAAGCCAAGAAATTTTTTACGGAAAATTTGGTTTTAGTAAAAAATCAAAGTATCGGTAAACAGGAAGTGGATGTCCGACAAACTTGAAAATTGCTTACACAATACAACTCACCATTTCCAAGATTCAGACCAAATTTCAAATCATTCCCATGTTTACAAGCCAAGAAATCTGTGACGGAAAAAATTGTTGACGGACAGACAGACAGACGGACAAAGTGAAAACTATAGGGCACCCGCATCTTGATGCGGGGCCCTAATAACTTCTACAAGAGTTCCCTTGATAATATTCTGTCAAAATCAGATAACCAGAAGCTCCCAGGAGCCTGTATCATTATACAGTTGATCTTCAGTTTCTCAAACTCTCTTAGCTCGAACACCTTCAATATCTTGAACTCTTTTTAAAGTCTGATCATGTTTTACTATATTTCTTTGTTGGGCTTTTTTGACAAAAAACGTTCATGCTAAGGACCACTTTTGACACCAGTTTTGAAGTCCAGAGGTCATTTTGTACATGGCAGTCAACGAACAATTTTAAACATCAGTTTTGAAGTCGCCACAGCATGGCAAACATTTAATCAATTTACACTTAAGATCATCTTTTAAAGTTTTGGAAATAAAAGATGAAAAATATGAAAATTTGAAAAATTTGGTGAAAAAAGGGCAATAACTCCTACAAGGGTTTATGGATTTTCTTCAAAGCTTCAGGGAGGGTAGATCTTGATATGCTGAACATTTTTGCCATTTACACTTGACCTCTATCTGTTACACTTTTTGAAATAAAAAATGAAAAAATTTTGAAAATTTAACGGAAAAAGGGCTATAACTCCGAGATGGGTTTCAGATTTTCTTCAAAATTGCACAGTGGGCAGATCACATAATGCTGATCATTTTTACCTCATGTCAGATTTTTGATATCTGAAACGGTTTTCGAGTTATTAGCAATTTACCCCTATGTTCTATTTTTAGCAATGGTGCCATGTTGTTTGACCAGCATACTAATCGAACATACTTTTGAGAAGCCATACCCTGGTGGTGATTCAAGTCAAGTTTGGTTACATTTGGCCCAGCGGTTTCAGAGGAGAAATTTTTGAAATTGTTGACGGACGGACAGATGACAGACGACGGCCGCATAGTGATGACAAAAGCTCACCCTGGCATAGCCATGTGAGCTAAAAATTAACTTTACCCAGTCGAAGTCAAACTATCTTCCCTTCCAGGCTTCCAACAATAATTATATTTCTTTATGCACATCTCCTTATAGTGTTCTTTGTTTGTGCAAAGCTTCATCAAAATTCTCCGGGTTTAAGAGGAGTTGTGCTTTAGATGTATTCTGTGCAGACGGAATCAATGAAAAATAGAAGTCTAATTATCTCCCCTTCCTGGCTTTCAACAATAATTATATTCCTTCATGCTCATCTCCATAGAGTGTTCTTCCTTTGTGCAAAGTTTCATTAAAATCCTTGAAGTGATTTAAGAGGACTGTGCTTACGAGGTATTCTGTGCAGACAGAATCAATGAAAAGTCAAAGTCGAATTATCTCCCCTTCCTGGTTTCAGGCAATAATTATATTCCTCCATACACATCTCCATAAAGTGTCCTTTCTTTGTGTAAAGTTTCATCAAAATCCTTCCAGTAGTTAAGAGAAGTTGTGCTTACGAGGTATTCTATGCAGATGGAATCAATGAAAAGTTAAAGTCAAATTATCTCCCCTTTCTAGCTTTGAACAATAATTATATTACTTCATGCACATCTCCATAGAGTGTCCTTCCTCTGTGTAAAGTGTTACCAAAATCCTTCCAGCGGTTTAAGAGGAGGTGCGCTTACGAGGTATTCTGTAAAGACGGAATCAACGAAAACTCAAAGTCAAATTATTTCCCCTTCCTGGTTTCAGACAATAATTATATTCCTTCATGCACATTTCCATATAGTGTCCTTCCTGTGTGTAAAGTTTCATCAAAATCCTTAGAGTGGTTTAGGAGGAGTTGTGCTTACAAGAAGTGTGGACAGACAGACAGACAGACGGATAGACAGACAGGGTGATTCTTATATATCCCCCAAAACTTTGTTTACTGGGGTATAATAAAACTGATGAATGTAAACTACATGTAAATAACTGCGAATATAAAATCACCAAAAATATAGCTACATGTAATATAAATCACTATACAGTAGTTCTACCTCAGTGAGAATAATAGCATCATTAGGTGACAACAGCCATGGCATGGATTAATTAATACAAATGTTTATCAATAGAACTGCCATTGCAAATCTAGCAATAACATTAAATACTCATAGTTGATTATGATCAACAATTTTTATGTGTTAAATAATTAGATAGGAAAAACAAGGGAGACGGGGAATGTGTCAAAGAGACAACGACCCAAAGAGGAGTAATAATAACTCAAAGCCACCATAAGATCTTCAATGAACGGTGAGGAAACCCCACACCCAACGGCAGGTTGGAGTTGACCCCTAAATAAAGAGTAATCAAGTTCAGCGAAATAAACATCATCCTAGACTCCCATAGACATAAAGTTAACTAACTAGAAAACAGACAAGACACACACAGGCTTAATAAACTTCCTGACTTAGGACAGGTGCAAACTAGTTAAACTAGTTGCAAACTAGTTAAACTAGTTTTATTGGGCCCAAACCTTCCCCCTATAGCCAATGTGATAAATAAAAAAAAACAATCATAACAACAGTAAAATTCAGTTGGCAACAGGACTGAGTCAATTGAAAAATGAAACTGAAAGAACTTAATATACGGACATAAACATGAAATCACAAAAGACTACTAGCAGTTAACTGACATGCTAGCTCCAGACCCATTACCAACTGACAAATTAAGTTATGTACCCTCAGTATACAGCTTCCACCAAGATCCCTACCTGTGAGGAGTTTAGCATAATGATCTCATGTATATACCGGAATATATAACCTGTGTCCATGCAATACATGTTATTGGCATATGCTCAACTGATTACAAATCTATGTGTCAGATTTTACAAGAAATTTCATTTACATAATTATATATCAGCTTTTACATATATTTCGGTGTATGGTCTTCCAAATGTTTTGATCTGATCTGCACTGAAGAGACACAAATTTTTAAAACGTACATCTACAGAAACTGAATTTACAGTAACTTAGGTATCTAGTTAGTTACTGTGCAAGTACTATTGTTCGTGGGGGGGGGGGGGGGGGTCCATTTTTCGTGGATTTTGTAGTTCGCTAAAACCACAAAATTGAGATCCTAACGAAATGTCTTTTTTGCATGGAGTTTAATGCATAGAATTCAAAACCACGAATTCAAGTGCCCATGAAATAGTGATATTTATCAAAACCATGAATATTTATGTCAACAAACAAAAGTACTTTCCACAGTACATTGGTAAATACAGGAAAATTTATCCATGGGATATGGATTTTCCTCTCCAATTTCAACCATACAGAAAAACAGATTGTAGAGGGGAAATAGACCTCAAAGGGGAAAGCACTGTCTAGCTCACAATTCTAAGGCTTCAAATCATTATCAAATCACTACATTTTTGTACTATATAAAACTAGAGTTACTGTAGCCTAGTGGGCCAAGGATATCCCCTGGCCCCACCCCTTCCTGAATTTTCTTAAAAATCTGGAAAAACTGCATAAGTTTCATGAAATTCCAATCATTGATTTAAGAGGAGTAGTGGATACCAGGTGGTCACCATATGGTTTGCATTGAGCTAAAATGACAAAGTCCAAACCATGTAAAAAATCTGGAAAAAAAGGAACTACTGGAAAACAAAATGCATGGTGCACATCTAAGTGTGTAATTAAGCTCCTGCATAAGTTTCATGAAATTCCAATCAGTAGTTAAAGAGGAGTAGTGGATACCAGATGGTCACCATATGATTTGCATTGAGCTAAAAGAGCTAAAATGACGAAGTCCAAAACATGTCAAAAATCTGGAAAAAAGGACATACTGGACAACAAAATGTATGGTGCACATCTAAGTATGTAATTAAGCTCCTGCATAAGTTTCATGAAATTCCAATCAGTAGTTAAAGAGGAGTAGTGGATACCAGATGGTCACCATGTGATTTGCATTGAGCTAAATGAGCTAAAATGACGAAGTCCAAAACATGTCAAAAATCTGGAAAAAAGGAACTACTGGACAACAAAATTTATGGTGCACATCTAAGTATATAATTAAGCTCCTGCATAAGTTTCATGAAATTCCAGTCAGTAGTTAAAGAGGAGTAGTGGATACCAGATGGTCACCATATGATTTGCATTGAGCTAAAAGAGCTAAAATGACGAAGTCCAAAACATGTCAAAAATCTGGAAAAAAAGAATTATTGGAAAACAAAATGCATGGTGCACATCTACAATATGTAATTAAGCTCCTGCATAAGTTTCATGAAATTCCAATCAGCGGTTTAGGAGAAGTTAGTAGTGGATACCAGGTGGTCACCATATGTTTTGCATTCAGCTAAAATGACAAAGTACAAAACATGTAAAAAATCTGGAAAAAAAGGAATTATTGGAAAACAATATGCATGGTGCACATCTACAATATGTAATTAAGCTCCTGCATAAGTTTCATGAAATTCCAATCAGTGGTTAAGGAGGAGTAGTGGATACTAGCTTTTTGGTACACAAAGATGGATGGACAGAAGGACAGACAGACACCATGAACACTATATACCTCCCGCAAAGTGGGGGGGGGGGGTAATAAAAGCATGGTGCACATCTGCAATATATATTGAAGTATTCCTGGAAGTTTGGTTGGAAAGTACTAAACCATCTAGGAGGAGTTGCGGATAATGGAATTATACCCTATGACACCAATAAGCTAAAATGTCCAAGTCCAAAGATAGCTAAGAAATCTTAAAAAAAATCAAAATTAATCAAAGACTAAATACATGGTGCATATCTACAATATATATTGAAGCCTTCTTGCAAGTTTGGTTAGAAAGTACCAAGCAGTCTAGGAGGAGTTGCGGATAATGGAGATATATGATGCCAATAAGCTAAAATGAAAAAGTCCAAAGATAGCTAGAAAATCTGAAAAAATCTGAATTAATCAAAAACAAGAGAAGGGGCAGTCGGAAACAACAGCTAATCCCCTCACCCATTTATTGAATGTTTGTCTAGTATTATAAGCACTCATGGAAGTTGTACCATTCAAGATCTGGCTTGTTACTTAAATCTGAGCCAGTCATGCAAGAAATGTAGTGAACTTATTTCAATCAGGAGCCTCATACCTAAAGCATATGCATCTACTGATGAAAGATTAATCTTCTGCAAGTTGTAGTATCTAAAATCTAGACTGTAACACAAACTACAAACTTTATCCTAAGTCACTCATGCATGAAATGTAGGTCAAACTGACCTAATTTTTATCTGGAGCTTTGTAATTTTACAAGATGCATCTACATACAAAATATTATTCTTCTACGAGTTGTAGTATCTAAAATCCAAGCTGTAACACAAACTTTAACCTAAGTCACTCATGCATGAAATTTAGGTTAAAGTGACTCAATTTTCATCTGGAGCTTCCTAACTTTACAAGACACCTCTACATACAAAATATTATTCCTCTATGAGATGAAGTATCCCAGATCTGGACTCTTACAAAAACTTTAACCTAAGTCATTCATGCATGAAATGTATGTCAAAGTGACCTAATGTTTATTTGGAGCTTCCTAACTTTATAAGATGCATCTACATATAAAATATTATTCCTCTACAAGTTGTAGTATCCCAGATCTGGACTCTTACAAAAACTTTAACCTAAGTCACTCATGCATGAAATGTAGGTCAAAGTGACCTAATTTTTATCTGGAGTTTCGTAACTTTACAAGATGCATCTACATACAAAATGTTCTTCTTCTACAAGTTGTAGTATCCCAGATCTGGACTCTTACAAAAATTTTAACCTAAGTCACTCATGCATGAAATATAGGTCAAAGTGACCTAATTTTTACCTGGCGCTTTGTTACTTTCCAAGACGCATCTACATACAAAATATTATTCCTCTACAAGTTGTAGTATCCCAGATCTGGACTCTTACAAAAACTTTAACCTAAGTCACTCATGCATGAAATGTAGGTCAAAGTGACCCAATTTTTATCTGGAGCTTTGTAAATTTACAAGATGCATCTACATATAAAATATTACTCCTCTACAAGTTGTAGTATCCCAGATCTGGACTCTTACAAAAACTTTAACCTGAGTCACTCATGCATGAAATGTAGGTCAAAGTGACCTAATTTTTATCTGGAGCTTCGTAACTTTACAAGATGCATCTACATGCAAAATATTATTCCTCTACAAGTTGTAGTATCCCAGATCTGGGCTCTTACAAAAACTTTAACCTGAGTCACTCATGCATGAAATGTAGGTCAAATCCCTATTCTATATATCAACCTCAAGTACTCTTCAAGATGCATCCATGGACAAAACATTGTCCATCTACGACTTGTTATTCAAAAGATATATGGTCTTAAGTTTGAACGGACGGACGAACGGACGAACAGGTCAAACGCTATATCCCCTCCCCAACTTCGTTGGGCGAGAGGATAACTAAATGCATGGTGCACATCTGCAATATATATTGAAGCATTCTTGCAAGTTTGATTGCAAAGTACCAAGCGGTGTAGGAAGAGTGACAAAGTCCAAAAATAGCTTCAAAATCTGGAAAAACATTACCATCATAAATAAAAATAAAGGGCTACGCCGAGCGTAGCATAATACGACCGCAGCATTTCAACCACTGAAATTTGAGAAAGTGTATTTTAAAGTTAATGTGGACACAGTAAAGAGCTTGACAGAGTAATCAGCTGGACACAAAGTAGGCCCAGGGAACATATTTTGGCCCCTTTGACCCCTTTTAGCTCAGAAACAGTAAGAGATACGTAATATCTGTTGAAATTCCACCAAAAGCTTACAACATGAGGAATCCAAAGAAAAAAAAAATCCCATTGAAATCTGATAACAAATAAAGATTTTTCTTTTTTTTCAAATTGCAATTTTGGCCCCTTTGAACCTAACAGCTCAATACTGCTAAATTTGTTGATTTAATACTGTAAGCTTACAACAAGAAGAATCCAAAGAAAAAAGTCCCATCCAAATCCAATAAAAAATAAAAATTTTAGGCGATATGCTTATTTGCAATTTTGGCCCCTTATGGCCCCTTATAGCTCTGAAAAGAAACAAATTATTAAAAATCTAATTGCTAAAAACTAAGTTAATTTTTCATAAGGAACCCATTGCAAAAAATTTCATCTAAATCGGACAAAAAGTAAGAAATTAATATTTTTGAAATTTGCCCCTTTTGGACCCCATTTATCTCATGAACGGTACATCCGACGTGAAAACTGTTGACATAAACCAGATTGGAAATTTTCTCAAGAGTACACAGAACGAAACCCCATCAAATTCTGATAAATAATAAAGATTCTACAGCCCAATATATGAAAACACCCAATTTGTCCCATTTGGCCCCTTTCTTGAAAATGGGAGGGGCCACACCCAAGCTTTCCTTTTGTGCCAAGGAACATTGTGTTAAAATTTAGTAAGGATTGATCAACAAGAACTTAAGTTATTGACAAAAAAATAGAAGTGTCTACAGATGACGACAACGACATCGACGACGACGACGACGACCGCACCATACCATTATACCACCTCAAAATTTTTGCGGTCGTATAAAAACTTAATGCATACTGCACATCTACAATATATATTGAAGAATTCCTGTAAGTTTCGTTGGAAAGTACTCAGCAGTTTAGGAGGAGATGCGGATAATGGTAAAAATTTTGGAGCCATACAGACAGACAGACAGATGGACGCAAGACGACGGATAGCGATCCCTATGTGTCGATCCTGCACTTGGTGCAGATGACACAATAAGCAAAGAAATCATTAAGTGAACCAAATATTGTTCTGATAATATCAATCAAGGTATCAGCACACAGGATGTAGATGACCTGGAAAGGGGAGGTTTATTAGGCAGAATAAAAATAAAGGGCTACGCCGAGCGCAGCATGATACGACCGCAGCATGTCGACCACTGAAATTTCAACAAAAGTAGTTTAAAGTGACTGTGGACACAGTAAAGAGCTTGACACAATAATTAGATGGACACAAAAAGAAGCTTGACACAGTTATTAACTAGGAACAAAAAAAGGAAAAATTCAACCCTTTTGATCACTTACTGATGAAAAAACGTAAGAGCTATGCAAAATATGTACTATCAACTAAAACTTTACATCCATAGAAATTCAAAGAAAAAAATTCCATCGAAATCTAACGAAAAATAAAGTTAAGATATATATTTAGAAAAATTGCAATTTTGGCCCCTTTGACCCCTTGTAGCTCGGAAACGGTAAGAGCCACGCCAAATTCATTGC
>MJUU01041814.1:57753-76170 GCA_002080025.1 Modiolus philippinarum | reverse complement strand
CTGAAAGCTTAGATCAAGAGGAATCCAAAGAAAAAAATCCCATCGAAATCCGATGAAAAATAAAGATTTGACATATTTAGAAAAATTGCATTTTTGGCCCCTTTGACCCCTTGTAGCTCGGAAACGGTAAGACCTACACAAAATCCATTGGCATTCTATTGAAAGCTTAGATCAAGAGGAATCCAAAGAAAAAAATTCCATCGAAATCCGATGAAAAATAAAGATTTGACATAATCTGCAAATTCCCAATTTTGGCCCCGTTCGGCCCCTCATAGCTGGGAAAGGAAACAAGTTATCAAAAATATAATAGTTGAGCGCCATATTAATTTTTCACAAGGAATCCATTACAAAAAACTGCATCAAAATCGGACTTAAAATAAAAAAAATATTTTTTTGGAGATTTGCCCCTGTTAGGCCCCATTTATCTCGTGAGCGGTACATGCTACGTGAAATCCGTTGGCATACTCCAGATTGGAAATTTCCTCAGCAGCACACTGAAAGAAACCCCATCAAAATCCCATTAATAATAAAGATTCTACAAACAAACATGTGAAAACACCCAATTTAACCCCTTTTGGCCCCTTTTTTAAAAACGGTTGGGGCCACAATTACCAAAACTGAGCCAAGCCTTCCTTTTGTACCAAAGAACATTATGTTAAAATTTCATAAGGATTGATCTACTGGAACTAAAGTTATTGACCAAAAACTAAAGTGTCTACAGACGACGACGACAACGACAACGACGACGACGACGACGACGATGACAGCACCATACCAATATACGACCGCAAAAATTTTTGCGGTCGTATAAAAAATGCATGGGTGTTCCACGGAACACATGTGTCACCTGCACTATATATATTTAAGAATTCTTGTGTTCAAAATAGAATTACAAAGTCCAAGTTGCACATCTAAATTATATATAGAAGCATGCATTTCTCCAAGTTTGATAGAAAAATACAGGGCCATTTATTAGGAGTTGAGGATAATGGAGGCATATCCTTAGACTCCAATAAACTAAAATGACAAAGCCCTTAAACAGCCTCAAATCTGTAAAAAACAAAATTAAAGAAAAACAAAAGGCTCTCAAGAGCCTGTATCGCTCACCTGGGTCCTATGCAGCACTATAATTCCAAATTGATGGTCCATCTTTGGTGGTGTATGTACATAAAAATCAGAAAAAAATCAGAAACTTTTTATAAAATTGAATTAAAATTGTTCAAGCAGTTTCAGAGATTTTTGGATGCAGTTTGCAAACCTTAATGGGCCTATGTTAATCTACGTTCCCTGCTGGCAGATATTTAACATAAAACTTTGAAGAGGGTCACCCAAGGACTATCATATAATAAACAGCTGCGCCAAGTCGCATAATATGCCCGTCGTCACCCTTCAAAACTTTAAGTGATTTAGGTAATGGGTTCTCAATTCAGAAGCACCTGTTACTACCTAATTAAGCTTGATTTCTCTTTAAGAAATTAATCTGCAAAGTTTAAAGTGAGCTGATCAAAGTACTTATGAGTTAGAGTGCAACATGTAAAAAAATTGCCTTAAAATTGAAAACAAAGTCCCATAACTCTTGCAAGAAAAAATGGAAATTTCACGAAAAAGTATACAGATCGTGAGGCCATCATATCCAATATCTCTACAAAGTTTGAAGTGAATTAGCCAAAGGGTTGTCAAGTTAGAGCGTGACATGTAAAAAATTGCCTTAAAATTGACGAATAAAGTCCCATAACTCTTGCAAGAAAAATGGAAATTTCATGAAAAAATATACAGATCGTGAGGCCATCATATCCAATACCTCTACAAAGTTTGAAGTGAATTGGCCAAAGGGTTGACAAGTTAGAGTGCGACATGTAAAAAATTGCCTTAAAATTGACGAATAAAGTCCCATAAATCTTGCAAGAAAAATGGAAATTTCAGGAAAAAGTATACAGATCATGAGGCCATCATATCCAATACCTCTACAAAATTTGAAGTGAATTGGCCAAAGGGTTGTCAAGTTAGAGCGCGACATATGAAACGGACGGACAGACAGACAGACAGACAGACAGACGGACAATCGGACATCGGTATACCATAATACGTCCGTCATTAGACGGGCGTATAAAAATTCTTCTGAAATTGTTCAAGCAGTTTCAGAGCAGAAGATCTTTTTACGCATTTCCCATTGGGTCCTATGTTGAAATAAGTTTTGTCACTGGTGGCCATGTCGGAAGACGGATCAGCACCAAAGTAACAAACTTGGTCAAAATCTCACAATTTTCATTTATGCAATGTTTAAATTGAATCCATTCAGTGGTTTTCTATTATATCTTTGTATGCATTTCCCCTTAGGTCTAATTCATTGCTGGAGGCTATATTGGATGATGGATCAGCACCGAAGAAACAACACTTGGTCAGCTTCTCATAAGCATCATGTATGCAAAGTTTGGTTTTAATCTTTTCAGCAGTTCTCTAGAAGAAGATCTTCTGTTAAATTAAGTTCACAGTTGGTGACACTTGATCAGCACCTGACAGGCATCATTCATCCCATGTTTGATTTAAATCCATTCAGCAGTTCTCTAGAAGATCTTTGTGCACATTTCCCATAGGGTCCAATGCTGTGGGTAATATACGATGACGGATCCGCACCTAAGTAAAAATACTTAGTCAGCATCTCATAAGCAATATCAATGCCAAGTATGGGTTAAAGCAATTCAGTGGTTCTTAAAAGGAGTTCTTTGTATGCATTTTACAATTGGGTCCAATGTTAAAATTTAGTTCCCAGCTGGCAGCCATGTTGGATGACGGATCGGCACTAAAGTAGTAACACTTAGTCAGCACCACATAAGCATCATTCATGCCAAGTTTGATTCAAATTCATTCATTTGTTCTCAAGAAGAAGTTCTTTGTATGCATTTTCCGATAGGGTCCAATGTTGAAATTAAGATCCCAGCTGGCAGCCATGTTGGATGACGGATCGGCACCAAAGTAACAACACTTGCTCAGCACCTCATCAGCAACATTCATGCCAAGTTTGGTTCAAATCTATCTGATGGTTCTCAAGAAGAAGTTCTTTGCATGAATTTTCCCATTAGGTCAAATAGTAAACCTGCTGGCGGCCATCTTGGAAGAGGTCGGAAAACTTGAATGTGTTCAAAAAAATAAAATGAAAAAAAAATGCATGGTGCACACCTGCAATATATATTGAAGCATTCTTGCAAGTTTGGTTGGAAAGTACCAAGCGGTCTATGAGGAGTTGCGGATAATGGAGGAATACCCTACAACTCCATTAAGCTTAAATGACAAAGTCCAAAGATAGCTAAAAAATCTGAAAAAAAATAAAATGAAAAACAAAAGGCATTGTGCACATCTGCAATATATACTGAAGCAATCTTGCAAGTTTGGTAGGAAAGTACCAAAGGGTCTAGGAGGAGTTGCGGATAATGGAGGTATATACCCTATATACCGTATATCGGGTTATTTTCACCAGTCAGGGGTGCAACTTAAATAAGTTATCACCAAAATCACTTAAATGAGTTACTATGAGTTACTGACTTTTTTTAAATAACTTATACCAGTTATGAAGCAATAAGCTATATGAGTTACCGTTTTGTTAATCAAGGGACATTACTCTGTTGATAACTTCATTCAGTTATTGAAGTCTTTTTTACATTATATTCAGTTTTGTTGAAATTCTTACTTATTGGTCACAGTTAAGTCTATTATTACACATGTATTAATTAGTTCAAATTGACCTCAATCTAATGATGGCCTGTCTAATTGATTTTGATGAACCATTTCAAAGATAATTGGGATTTAATTTCCCAAGGGTCCAATCTTTATGGGGGTTGGCACATGTATTTCCTCTCTTTGCGCATTTATAATTGATAGGTAATTACACAGTTAAGATTCCAAACCATATGGGAAAAACTATTGTTTGTTTGAGAAAAATCTTTATCATAAGAAATTTGTAATCAAAGTTGGACATTTTCAAGAAATCAACATTTGATAACTTAAATAAGTTATTGCTGAAAATACATAATCACTTAATTCAGTTACACAAAAGCACTTCATTTAATAACTTGAATAGGTTACACCCCTGACTGTTCACATGTGTTTAATTTTCGCTATGTTCGCGGTTGACAATTAAGCGCGAAAATTAGCCATCGCATAAATTTCACTGCTTATTCAAATGTATTAGATGAAGCGGTAAAACGCAAAATATATACACAGCGATTAAACCCCTGCCTTGTTTTACACCCAAATCATGAACAAAAGCAGACGCGAAAATAACCTGATATACGGTAACTATGATTCCAATAAGCTAAAATAACAAAGTCCAAAGATAGCTAAAAAATCTAAAAAATCAAAATAAATCAAAAACTAAATGCATGGTGCACATCTGCAACATATATTGAAGCATTCATGCAAGTTTGGTTGGAAAGTACCCAGTGGTCTAGGAGGAGTTGCGGATAATGGAGGTATACCATTTGACTCCAATACGCTAAAATGACAAGGACCAAAAATCGCTTCAAAATCTGAAAAAATATAAATAAAGAGAAACAGAATGCATGGTGCACATCTTCAATATATACTGAAGCATTCCCGCAAGTTTCGTTGAAAAGTACCCAGCATTTTAGGAGGAGATGCGGAAAAAGGTAAAAATTTCAGAGCCATACAGACAGACAGACAGGCGGACAGACAGACGCAAGACGATGGATAGTGATCCCTATGTGTCGATCCTGCACTTGGTGCAGGGGACACAATAAAAGACTTGATAGTGATCCCTATGTGTCGATCCTGCACTAGGTGCAGGCGACACAATAATAGACTTGTTTCAAGATCCCATCAATCAGAGATAACAACTAGTTTTAGCATCTCTTATCAATCCATAATGAGGCTGAGGTTGAATGAAACATTTCCGTTGCATGTAACCAATATGGCAGCAAATGTTAATGATGAATAGCGAATTCTCTTGATAAATTGTGGTCATTGACTTGTTCCAAACTGAAAGTAATTTTGAGGGCAAATTCTCAAAACATTTCTGGCAACTAACAAATTTTAATTGAAAGATTCTTCGCTCTGAATATAGACAAAGGTTAAACTGAATCCCCCTAATTACCAAATGGTGAAAGCATAACAAACATACGGTTGTATTCTTATTTTGGCACAAAAAGTACTAACCCTTATTAGTCTAACCTCAACTGAACAGGGTGTATCAGACAAATTCTGTACTTCCCCTTCCAAGTAGATGGCCTCTCCAGGAACATATCCTGACTTTTCAAGTCTCAGTAGTCCAGTTATTGGCCCTGATTCACAGCAACAGCAGCACAAAGTCTTGGAATCTTGACCTTGTATAGGTCGCTACAAAACAAAAGTTTAGATCTATCAAATGAAACAATGACATGAATGAACCAAACTAATTAAAATGAACTACATAATGAAATACTGCTTCATTTTATTTTGTGCATCATTCTTCAAAGCCATTTCGAAACACTTTCCTTTCTGTATAAGGTCATTTGAAGATAGTATGATTGAGTTATGAACAGCTTCATTCCTGGTATATATTTCAAGATTATTGTACTCACAAGGAATAAATACTAGTACACCATTGCACTATACCTCGTTTGATTAATTTGGTTGTAGATTAAATTCCTTAGGGTACTCATGCATCCTCGCAAGAAAAGACCAAAAATTCTGACATTCAAGGAAAATTATCCAGATCTTTGATCTGCTCTCATGCAAAAATTTATTATTCTTTTATTGTGCATGTTAATCCAGATTAAGGTGGTACGGGGGGTCTAAAAACTGTCAGATAGAATTGTCTGATATTTTCATGACTCATATTTTGTTATTAGAGCATGCAAAAAATCAAATAATAGTTGGGACTCTCCGGCCATATAAGCTATTTTGGTTGAAATGATAGGGAAAATTAGTGAATTTTAACAAAATTTTAGTTTATTTTAGTTACATCAGATAGAATTCTTTTAAATTTGGAAAATAATTAGCTAACATACTTGCCTTCGATTTGTTTAAAAAAAATTCGTTGTCACCAAACTTATTTTTGAATAATTGGCAAAAAAACTGATTTTTTCCCATTTTCTTATACAAATTATCTCCCTTTAATACAACATGATTTTTTTCTGAGAAGGTATTTCACAAAATTTTCTGCATGGCTACCCAATAAGAGATGCATATTTGATCAAATCTAACTATTATAGACTTCGAAAATCATTTTGCCAACAATGCCAAAGTGAAATCATTTTTTTTTGTCAGATGTGCAAAAATGATGCACAGTTTTGAACTCCCGTACTACCTTAAAGTGAAACTACACTCAAAAATGAAAATTTGATATGTTGTTCTTTATGCATTAAATACTCATAATACTCCGATACCAATATCATATTTTAAAAGATAAAGTACTAAAAGCGAATGCAAAATTGAAATTTTATCGTTGTGGGGACAGCCATTTTGAACAGATTGACGAATGGTCAGTAATGAGTAACTAATAACCGAAATATATAGAAAAGGAAATAAACTGCAATGGCCAGATAGACAGCATTTCGACTACACAATTGTGTCAAATAGCATGATTTTTATTTAAGCCAAGTAGAGTATTTTCAATATATATGTTTTCCTCGTTTTGGTCAGAGAAGTATAAAACTTATGTCTCTCTTTAGGAATAAATTTGATTTGACATAATCAATCCTAATGCATGCATATTTCACAAGATCCAGACATAATTTCGTCTATTTTAAAAAAAAGAAACAGACTGGTTTGTTTCAAACGATTGTAAATTGTGTCAGATGACAAAATTGTATATTGTGTGTCAAATAGCCACACGCTGGCACGAGACATGTTTTATAGGTCACCTGCTGATGATTGAACGGAATATACAACAGGTGTGTCTTTTGGCAGTCCAGGTAATTTTGATGGACAACTTATAAGTCCATACACATCTGAAGTGTGTTCCCGAGACTTCATTCCTGTGGACTTTTTCCGAAAGGAAAAATAATATGAAGCATTGACCTTCCCTGGAACAAGCATGTATTAATAATATCCGTAAGAACCAATTATGTGTGTAATATTTATGGCATATTTTGGTAAGAAAATCTTCCATCAGAATATAATTTTGTCCACGTATAGTGTGTGTACAACAGCATAATTCGCCGATCATGAGGATTTCTTAGGCAAAAGCCGACTGAGTGAAAATTTTGCTTGTAAAGTCAAACACGTAAATGAAATTTATAAAACAACCGTCCTGGTGATCTGCAGGCAAAAATAATGCCTGGATGTCATCAATATTAAATGAAATGAAAAAGTAAGACATGTAAGAGTTGACATGTCTACAGTGTTGATTTGAACCCACGAAGAAAGTGATACGAGGCGATGCAGCTAACAATTTTGGCAAACTGGCCGTAGTTGCATCTTATGTCCAATAAAATTACGAGTCAGGTGTATTAAGTGAAGCAAAATATGTTCTAGTTTGAAACGATCTGTTGTTGTGTACTGCATAGCTTGCAAGAATATCATTTCGAAGTACATCCATTTGTGTTGAATTTTAGGAAAATATGCACTAATTCTTCGCCTTTCATGTCAACGATGGTCATTACATTACTTTTGATTCAGGGGTTGAACATTTTAAAAATCCGTCGAAAAACTCGTCAGAATACCAGATTACTCGACGTGCTAATTTTCTCGAGCTCGCCTTTTTTATTTTGATTTACAAGAAAACTGCGAAAAGGCTCTAAAAAGCAGCATAGAAATATACAACCGCTGTAATGTGCATGATGTCAAATCCCATTTTTGCATGCGTCTTTTTAACATTTTACTAAAATTTTGTAGATGCAATTATTCAAAACATTAATCACTTTATTGGTAGGAGGACGACCATTTGATTTGGGGGGGGGGGGGGGGGGCTTTGGGCAATTATGCAAAAATTTAATTTTGATTCGCAGGATAGATTATTTGTTGCAAAAGCAAATAAATAATTCGATGTGATATTTTGGTAAAAATAAATAACTTGTTCGAGATTTTTGTGAAAATAAATAAATTTTGTAGGCAAAATGGCCCAAAACAAATGGTCGTCCCCTATATAAAAGAGATTTATTGAATTGTAATTAAATCGGTGTGTTGTCTTTTTTTACACCTTGTTTGTCTGCCAGGTGACACATGACCAATTATCAAAAGTTTGAATAAACAACTAAGGATGATGTTTATCGTTTCTGTGAAATAATTCACAAATCTTAAGGTAATATGGAGAAGCTATATCATACGTTGTCTTTGTAAACTTAATTGTGGATGTAAAAAATTAAATGAAACAAAATAAAATGAATACATAAGTCAGGCGATCGAAATGTTACAAAATCGAAGGCACAATAGTTTCTAGTGGAACACAGGAACTTGCTCCCGGCCTAGAAAAAAAATGTTAACTATAAAATATGAATCTCGGAGATAAAAATTGTTTACTATTAAATATGAATCACGGAGATAAAAAAAATGTTTACTATTAAGATAAAAAAAATTGTTTACTATTAAATATGAATCTCGGAGAAAAATCTCCGAGATTCATATTTGATAGTAAACATTTTTTTCTAGGTCGGGAGAAAAATCTGCGAGATTCATATTTGATAGTAAACAATTTTTTTTTCTAGGCCGGGAGCAAGTCCCTGTATTCCACTAGAAACTATTGTGCCTTCGATGTGCAAGTCCCTGTGAGTGGAAGACGCTCTGCGTGAAAACTTGCAAACAAAACATGACTAAATTGATAGATTTAGATTTAATCTTTGTGGTCTGTAATCGGTAAAAAATAACGACGGTTTGGTTATCGATACGATTTTAATCTTATTTACCAGTCATATCCTCCCATCAAAGCTTGATAAATTTTCGTTCAGTACTTTTCAAAAAGAGAATTTTCGTGAGCAAAGTCTGATTTTTTTTTTATTCAAGGACATTTAGATTAAAAATGGAATGTTGAAAATAAGCTTGTTCATATCTATTTTAATACTTCTATCAAGTTTTATTTATTTATTTATTTATTTTCTCTTTGCATCGACACGCTGTGTATTTCACTTCATTCAGTAGCAGTCGCAGGCAAATCATCAATGTTTTTCACACCTACAAGGTGACATGTGACCAATTATCCAATTAACGAAAGTAGCAATAAACAACTATTGGTGACCGTCTACATCAAAGGTTTCAAATGCCCGAGGTGTTATCAGAAATGTTACCTGTTGTTTTTGTTACATTTTTGTGTAATTGTTTTATGGCAACATATTCCATCTTTTGTTCAATAAATACAGGCGAAGAAAAAACATTTCTTTGGGATTTTGTAGACTATCGGATGCATCATTGTCTTTTGTGGATATTTAAAAATAAATATATGAATAATATACAAAAGGGAAGAAAACGAAGTTGTTTTTGTAACTGCATTTTGAATGCACACTTTCGATTGCAATAGTTGGTACATCGTAGTGATCTTTAACAGTATGGTTAATGATACGAAATTTTTGTCCAATCAAACGGTTCAAAAGCAATCATGTGATTAACATGTGGTTAAAGTATCTATGACGTATTGAGATACCGGAAGTGATCCAGCTTTGAGAAAAATCGAACACAAAAACTCACATTTCTCTAAAACCACATAACAGATCGAGGTCGGGTTTTCACCAATTGAAATGGAATAACATTGTTTACCACATATGTAATTATTGGAAAAAGGTGTAGTTTCACTTTAAGGTGTCTCCGTGGAATTATTCCACCATTTCTGTCTAATACTTGTTACTTTAGGTTTCATTCATTAGAAATACAATAAATAGATATTTAAAATGTAAAGAAAGTTCCAAAGTATTTTAAATTTTTATTCTTTTTTAAAACATTTTCATTATAAAAAGGTGAAATAAAACACATGTGCTTTAAATCTGTTGCTTGATTTACAGAAATAACACAAGGGAGATAATTTTAAAAAGATTTTCATATAGATATCACTAGATAAATTGACATTCCACAATTTATCTCTATTATTTCAAAAGTGACCCCTTGTTTTTATCTTTTATCTGTGTAAACAATAAATTGATCTCAAAACAGATGCAAAGCATTAAAAAAGTATACTAGATTTTTAAATCTATCCCCTCATATAGTCATTTTCCCAATCATTTCTATGTAAAATCCTTAAATTTTCAATTTCAGTTTTTGCGCTTAAATGAATGGTAACCCCCAAATTTTATTTTATACTTTGCATAATAATACAATTATGTGTATACAGAGAAAATTCTATATTTAATTATCAAGTGTAGACAATATTGACTTTATGTGAATGCATTTTGAAAATAGTACCAAACCTTTAACAAAATCTGCAGAATGAAAATGGCAGTCTCTATTTATCATAATAATATATCCTACCAAATATGGAAGAAATCTATCAAAAAGTCTTCAAACATTTACAACCAAAGGATACTGAGATTTAATGAGCAGTTATATGAAATCGGGACAGACACCTCAAAACCAATATATCCATCACAAACTTCTTGCATGAGAGTATTTTATTATGCATGTGTCAAAAGCGCTTTGTGTCCACACCTGTGATAAAATTGTGAAATTTTCTTTACTGTTCCAATACTATTTACATGTAGACAGGCAGATAGAAATAAATAAAGGTGCCTATAGCCCTTTCTATAAAGTGTTGTTATTTTTTCCTGGATTGAAACTCTCCCATCAACTGGATGAACAAACACGCTTCACTTCCAGTTATCACTCGTACAGTTGGCTAACAATACACAACTAAAACCCTAAATACATTTTAATTCTAACAAAATAAGCGCAGTGTCACAGTAAATAATGACCTGGTAATCTAAATATTAACAGTGTTATGAACTGTGTACAGGGCAAACAACACTTCAAGTGCCATGCAGAGATGGGTCCGATTACTTTCATCAAATTACATTAAATTACAGTTACTTTCCCAAATGTATGATTAAATCAAATTAATGATTACAGCATTTTTAGCATGATTAAATTAAATTAATGATTACATTGATGAGTAATCATGATTACATATGATTACATTGAATTCTTAAATAACTATGGTTGCAAGGTATTTTCGTAAGAACTTAAAATTTAGGATCAAGTTTTTGCACAGTTGTTTGAATTTAGGACTTTCACTGTAGACTTTCAAGCAATAAATCCCAAAGTTTTGTCATTTGAATCTATTTGGCAACTACCAGTTTTGGCAAATTTTGATTTTGGCTTAATATATGTCACTAAAGAGGCCTAATTTCATCCTTTTGACATCGTGAAGTTTCAATGTGTATACCCAGGGGGGGGGGGGNTATCTTGGTATCATGGTATACACTGATCTGCTGCTGGAATGGGTCACTTTTTTGACTGGTCAAATATATTAATGGGGTGCGATTTTCGTCAATCGGTTATATCAATGGGTCTATAATTTGGCATAAAATATTATCAATGGATAAATTTATCCCTTTATTTCCTCCTCTAATAAAATCATTTTTGTGTTGCATTTTAGACATTTAAACTTAATTAAGAAAATTGTAACCAATTTACAATAAAAGTGTCCAGTTTGCACTCTTATCACAGACAGCAATATAACTACATTAATTTATGATTTGGTCACGATTTTCACAGAAATATATGAATGGGTATGGTTTTCAAAAATATTGAATATATATGAATGTGGGTGTTTTGAAATTTTCAGCCATAGGTCTGTACCAAAAAGTATAGGTTGAGGCCCCGGGGTGTGTATATCATGGTGAACTCTCTGAAAATAAAACTGAATATTATTAAAAAAAAGTATGGTCATTTTATTCTGCGAAATTACCTTATAACTATGTTATATGCATTCTAATAACTTGTCTTTTTAGGTACAACACTATGTCATTTGATGTAATTTATTTTTTATGAGTAACATGTGAATTTGATACACCAGCATTCACTCCACACCCACCCACCCCCATCTTCTATTACACATGTATGATCAAATTGTTATACATGTACATGTACAATAACACCCTAAGGGACAAAAATGTTGTAAACCATAATTGTTTTCTGCCTGTCACTTCAAAGGTGACATTACCACTGATTAAACAAAAGATTTATAATTTTCATTCCAAAATAAACAACACTTAATTGTGACCATAATTAAACTTAAATAAAAACTAAGATTGTCATTCATGATATAATCTGTTACAAAATTGTGTTAATTTTGGGTCTTCTCTCCAAACAGTTTTGATAAATAAGATATTAAAATATAAAATAAAATAGTTCTATTTGTACAAATTTTTCCATTACATTACAACTTGAATGCATAAAATTTTATGAGATTTTATATTTGGAAATGAAAAGAGTCATGATTTGAGATTTTAATATCTCAATTGTAATCAGAATGTAATCATAAAGTAATCAGGATTACAGGCTATTTTTTAAAGTAATTGATTAAATTAAATTACATGTAATCAGATTTTTAGCTGATTAATGATTACACTGATTACTTTTAAAAATGTAATCGATTACAGCTGATTAATGGTTACAATTACAATTACCCCATCTCTGGTGCCATGTTGGGTTGTATTTAAATGCCTAAACCGAACTGCTGACCAAATGATTTTCTGAAAAGGCCTTTAAACATACTTATTTTTTGTAAAATGACCATTGCCATGTCTAATAAAGGGCTACGCCGAGCGCAGCATGATACGACCGCAGCATGTCGAATACTGAAATTTGAACAAGTGTGATTCAAAATGAATGAGGACACAGTAATTAGCTTGATACAGTAATTAAATGGACACAATAAAGAGCTTGAATCAGTTTCAATTTTGGCCCCTTTGGCCCCTTTAGCTCAGAAATGGGAAAAGCTATGCCAAATTTGTTGACTTACTACTGAAAGCTTATATCAAGAAGAATCCAAAGAAAAAAATCTGATCGAAATCCGATGAATAATAGATTTCAAATATTTCAAAAAATTACAATTTTGGTCCCTTTGATCCCTTGTAGCTCGAATACGGTAGGAGCTAGGCAAAATCGGCTGCCATACTACTGACAACTTACACCAATAGGAATCCAAAGAAAAAAAAATTCTATTGAAATCCGATGAAAAATAAAGATTTCACATATTTCGAAAATTTGCAATTTAGGCCCCTTTTGCCCCTTGTAGCTCGAAAACGGTAAGAGCTACGCAATCTCGGTTGCCATACTACTGAAAGCTTATATCAAGAGGAATTCAAAGAAAAAAATCCCATCAAAATCAGATGAAAAATAAAGATTTCACATATTTCGAAAATTTGCAATTTTGGCCCCCTTTGACCCCTTGTAGCTCGGAAACGGTAAGAGCTACGCAAAATCCGTTGACATAATACTGAAAGCTTATATCAAGAGGAGTTCAAAGAAAAAAATCCCATCGAAATCAGATGAAAAATAAAGATTTCACATATTTCGAAAATTTGCAATTTTGGCCCCTTTGACCCCTTGTAGCTCAGAAACAGTAAGAGCTACACAAAATCCGTTGACATACTACTAAAAGCTTATATCGAGAGTAATTCAAAGAAAAAAATCCCATCGAAATCCGATGAAAAATAAAAATTTCAGGTAATCAGCAAATTTGCAATTTTGGCCCCGTTCGGCCCCTCATAGCTGGGAAAGGAAACAAGTTACCAAAAATATAAAAGTTGAGCGCTGTATTAATTTTTCATAAGGAATCTAATGAAAAAAACTGCATCAAAATCGGTCAAAAAATGAAAAAAATAGATTTTTGAGATTTCCCCCTTTTGGGACCCATTAATCTCATGAACGGTACATGCGGTGTGAAATCTGTTGACATACTACTGATTGGAAATTTCCTAAGGAGAACACTGAAAGAAACCCCATCAAAATCCGATATATAATAAAGATTCTACAGTCAAATATGTGAAAACATCAAATGTTACCCTTTTTGGCCCCTTTTTAAAAACGGGTGGGACCCCAATGACCAAAACTATGCCAAGCCTTCCTTTTGTGCCAAGGAACATTGTGTAAAAATTTCATAAGGATTGATCAACTCGAACTTAAGTTATTGCCCAAAAACAAAAGAGTCTACAGACGACGACAACGACAACGACGACGACAACGACAGCACCATACCAATATACGACTGCAAAAATTTTTGCGGTCATATAAAAAATAGTAATGGTGCATTAAATGATACCCCGCCACATTTCACAAAATTCTTAAGTTAAAAGCGGCAAAACTCCAGAAGTATGTGCACCACAATACCCAAAATTATACTTGGCCTGTGTTTTGTGGTAAACAATTTACTTACCAAGTTTGAAGACCTTGTGTTATTTAAATTCACAAGTAATCAGTCGGAAACCCTAAAATTTGCAAAATTTCAAAATTTCAAGGGCCATAACTCCAGAACCCCTTGAACCTCTGATCCCAAAATCAACTTGATCCGAGTTTAATGGTATACAACTTACATACCAAGTTTGAAGACCTTGTGTTATTTTGTTCAGAAGTTATCAGTCGGAAACCCTATAATGTGCAAAATTTTTAAGTTTTAAGGGGCATAACTCCAGGACCCCTTAGACCTCTGAACCCAAAATCGAACTCCACATGAGTTTTGAGGTAAACAACTTGCATACAAAGTTTGAAGACCTTGTGTTATTTCGTTCACAAGTTATCAGTCGGAAACCCTAAAATTCGCAAAATTTCAAAGTTTCAAGGGGCATAACTCCAGGACCCCTTAGACCTCTGAACCCAAAATCGAACTTGCTCTGAGTTTTGTGGTAAAAAACTTGCATACCAAGTTTGAAGACCTTGTGTTTTTTCGTTCAGAAGTTATCAGTCAGAAACCCTAAAATTCGCAAAATTTCAAAGTTTCAAGGGGTATAACTCCAGGACCCCTTAGACCCCTGAACCTAAAATCGAACTCGACCTGAATTTGTGGTAAACAACTTGCATACCAAGTTTGAAGACCTTGTGTTATTTTGTTCACAAGTTATCAGTCGGAAACCATAAAATTAGCGAAATTTCAAAGTTTCAAGGGGCATAACTCCAGGACCCCTTGGACCTCTGAACCCAAAATCGAACTTGACCTGAGTTTTGTGGTAAACAACTTGCATACCAAGTTTGAAGACCTTGTGTTATTTCGTTCACAAGTTATCAGTCGGAAACCTTCGGGGGGACGGACGGACAGACAGACGGACAGACGGACGGACGGACGGACACACGACTGAGGGTATCACATAATACCTCGCCACTTCGTGTGGCGGGGTATAAAAGTAGTAACGGTGCATTCCATGATATCCCGCCAAGTTTAAAGAGGCATAACTTTAGATATTTGTGTACTTCTGAACCAAAAATTATACTTGGCCTGTGTTTCATGGCATTCAACTTACATACCAAATTAGAAGACAGTATGTCATTTCATTCACAAGTTATCAGTCGGAAACCCTATAATTTGCAAAATTTCAGTTTCAAGGAGTATAACTCCAGAACCCCTTGGACCTCTGAATCAAAAAATCGAACTTTGTCTGAGTTTTGTGAACACAAATTACATACCATGAAGTTTGAAGGCAATATATTATTTCATTCACAAGTTATGAGTGGGAAACCCAAAAATTTTTAAAATTTCAAAGTTTCAAGGGGCATAACTCCAGAACCCCTTGGACCTCTGAACACCAATTCGATCTTGGCCTGTGTTTTTTTATTAACAAGTTACATATCAAGTTTGAAAACAATATATTATTTCGTTCACAAGTTATCAGTCAAAAACCCTAAAATTCACAAAATTTCGAAGTTTAAAGGGGCATAACTCCAGAACCCCTTGGACCTCAGAATCCGAATTCGAACTTGACCTGTGTTTTGTGGTTAACAAATTACATACCAAGATTCGAGACAAAATATTATTTCATTCACAAGTTATCAGTCGGAAACCCTAAAATTTGAAAAATTTCAAAGTTTAAAGGGGCATAACTCCAGAACCCCTTGGTCCTCTGAACCCCAAATCAAACTTTGCCTGCCTTTTGTGGTAAACAAGTCACATACCAAGTTTGAAGATCTTATGCTATTTCGTTCACAAGTTATCAGTCAGAAACCTTCGAGGGGCGGACGGACGGACAGACGGACGGACCACACGACTGAGGGTATCACATAATACCTCGCCACTTCGTGTGGCGGGGTATAATATGCTTCAAATTCAGTGTTTTGTCAACAATGTTTGCTTAGTTCTCGTTTTATGTTCAGTTAGTAGAACAGCCATTGTTTGACTTCTTTCATCTAAAAAAATGTTGTTTTTTTTTTTTCAAATTAGACATGTTAGAATCAATCTACACATCGGAGATATGGCAGCCACCTCTGTGAGCTCCGCAGTAATAAGTGCAAATTTAAGGGTGTGTGGACACAATACAGGTGTGGACACAGTACAAGTGTGGACATAATACAAGTATGGACACAATCATATAAGCCTTGAAGACAGAGGTCACCAACCATGGTTCATGACACTTTGTCTTGAAGTGATCTTTCTACATGCAAAATATCAAAAGCATATCTCAAAAGACAACAAGCGTGGACCCTAATAGATGTCTCGCTCATCCCTGCTTGGTCGCTAGAACAGTCATGTAATACTCAAGAGCAACCTACAAGCCAAAAATTATTACCATACCACTTACAGTAATTGAGAACTATTCTAATCAGAAAAACTTAACTATGTTCAATAGACCATTAAATTGAGGTCAAGGTCAAAAGCCATCAAGCAGACTGACATGTAATAACAAAAACCAAGCTATATACCAAATATCATTGACCTATAGCGTGTAATTATTGAGAAACAGAATTAAGTAAAAAACTTAACCTGGTCACTGGATCGTGAAATTGAGGTCAAGGTCAAAAGCCATATGGTAGACTGACATGTACTACCAAGACAAAGCTATATACCAAATATCATTGACCTATCGCTTGTATTTATTGAGAAATAGACTTAAGCAAAAAAACTTAACCTGGCCCCTGAACCGTGAAATTGAGGTCAAGGTCAAAAGCCATATGGCAGACTGACATGTACTATCCGAGACCAAGCTATATACCAAATATCATTGACATATCACTTGTATTTATTGAGAAACGGACTCTATCAAAAAACTTAACCTGGTCACTGGACCACGAAATATAGGTTAAGGTCACAAGATTTGGGTACGGCAGATAGGGTTTGCCGTAAGCTACCTATGGACCAAATATTACCATAAGTTCCTACATAAAAGACTTCTATATAATAACCTGAGTTTATGCCACCATCGCCGTCGCTGTCATACTTTGCACACTTGCCGCAACTTTCATCCCGGGCGAGACAAAAAAATAATAGCCTTGACATGACTTGTCATTATAAAAGCAATAATTTGACCTTGAAAACAAAGTTCAAGGTCAAAGGTCACAAACTATGGTCCATGACACATCATCTTGAAATGTTCTATTTATATGCAAAATATGAAATCCCTATCTAACAAGACAAAAAAGTTATATCCTGGACACGACTTAGTCATAATAAAAGCAATAATTTGACCTTGAAGACAAAGTTCAAGGTCAAAGGTCACCAATTGTGGTTTATGTCCATTGTCTTGAAGTGATCTATCTACATGCAAAATATCAGAAACCTATCTCAAAAGAGAAAGAAGTTATAGCCGGGACACAACTTTGTTATGGACAGTCAGACGGACAGACGGACAGACAGACGGACGGAAGCACAGACAGACTGATTACTATAGGAGTCCGCCACTATGTGGCGGGGCCTCAATTAATTTATGAGAGCTTGAATATATTTTATACTGATTTTACCCAAAGTTTTCCCCTTATGCCGATATTTTACCTCTTGCTGTCACTCAAGGCAAAATATTTGGCATAAAGTGCTTACCAGTGGTAAAATCAGTATATATTCAAGCTACTATATGAATTATTTCTTAATTGAAAAGTAGATTATATAAACTGTGGACACAGGATTTGTCTCGCCCGCCCCTTGCATCGCTTTATTTTGCACATTAATCTACTGTTGCAGTTATAAAAATAAAATATAATTCTTCAACTTAGTTTACTTAGTGACTGGGACTACTGGTATAGGCTGTACAAATTGCTTGCTAAAAACTTAGTGATCGTTCATGTGTGACTAAGGGACCAGGGCCACCATCTAGACATGGAATCGGTATGTACTCCCCAAGATGCAGCTGCATGTCAATTATCAAGTGCCTAGGACTACTGGTATAGGCTGTACAAACTGCCTGCTAAAACTTAAAGTGATCGTTCATGCATGACTAAGGGGCCAGGACCACCATCTGGGCCTGGAATTGGCATGTACTCCCATAGACGCAACTGCATATCAAATATCAAGTGCCTAGGACTACTGGTATAGGCTGTACAAACTGCTTGAGAAAAACTTAATGTGATCGTTCATGCATGACT
>MJUU01041814.1:24540-56863 GCA_002080025.1 Modiolus philippinarum | reverse complement strand
ATGTCAAATATCAAGTGCCTAGGACTACTGGTATTGGCTGTACAAACTGCTTGCTAAAAACTTAATGTGATCGCTCATGTGTGACTAAGGGACCAGGGCCATAATCTTAGTAGGGATTTGAGTTGTACCCATAAGGATGCAACTGCACATAAAAAACTATGGACCTACAACTAACATAAGCTTGTTAATTCGCAATAGTTTACAAATTGTTGACGCCGCCGCCGCCGCCGCCGCCGCCGCCGCCGGAAACGCTATCCCTAAGTCTCGCCTCCGCGACTTTTCGTCGCGGGCGAGACAAAAACTGTATTGAATTATGTTATATGAGTGTTGAAGACTAAAGCTTAACTACACTTAGGTTAATTTAAATCTAAAAATATTACCTCAGCTGCTGGTATAGCATTCAAATCTAGTAGCGAAACAACAGTAAACATAATTTCTGAGTGTTTGTCAAACTTCCATGGTCTATCAATGGTTGCTTTCAGCCCATAACTAACATCTCCGACTGAATGTTGAAACGATGATGGTAGTGTTAGTGGTAGTGTGTACTGAAAAGGAAACGTGTGTTGTCCTGCTCCTATTTTTTCAGGATAACCTAAGGCTAAGGAAAACATTAAGTTTATTTATTAACAAAATAAAGTATTTTAAAATAACACAAATTTTAAAATTGTATTTCATCAGAAAAATATCATATTTTTTTACACTTTTTGAATTCTAGATAAGAAAAGGAGCAGTGGTACCAAAGCAGCTTTAAATCAACATTAGTGTTCATTCGAATTGCTTATGGATGCAAGAGTTTTGCAGCATTCAGAAACAACAGCTCATCTCCTCCCCTTTTTGTTATTGATTCGCATTTCAGTATCAACCAATTTATCGTCAACTGATGATTCAAAGGCACTTCCACAAACGAGAGTATATAACTCATATCAATTTAAACAAGAGCTGTCGCCGAATGGCAACCAGGTATACCCCCACTCATTAAACCCTGGATCAAAAATTCATGTTTTCACCAAATTTCGTAATTAAGTCCAATTTTCTTCAAACAGGAAGTATGCATCTGACATGACTCAAAATAGGACATTCCTTACAACTAATCATATAGAGGCTGCATTCACTACAGTTAGTAACAAAGTCCACATTCCGCCAAACAGGAAGTACACATCCGACAAGACTCAAAATAAGACCTTTCTTATAACTAACCATATAAAGGCTGCATACCAATTTTGAAATCAATCCCTCTTGTAGAAGTTGAGAAAAATGTGACGAAAACTTCACTTTTTCACTACAGCTCGTAACAAAGTCCACATTCCGCCAAACAGGAAGTACACGTCCGACAGGACTCAAAATAGCATCTTCCTTATAACTAACCATATAATGGCTGCATACCAATTTTGAAATCAATCTCCCTTGTAGAAGCTGAGAAAAATGCGACGAAAAATTCATGTTTTCACAACATTTCGTAACAAAGTCTACATTTTATGAAACAGGAAGTACACATCCGACAGGACTCAAAACATGATGTTCCTTACAACTAACCATAAAGAGGCTGCATACCAATTTTGAAATCAATCCCTCTTGTAGAAGCTGAGAAAAATGGACGAAAAATTCATCTTTTCATCAAACAGGAAGTACACATCTGACAGGACTCAAAATAGGACGTTCCTATAGAAGCTGCATACCAATTTTGAAATCACTCCCTCTTGTAGAAGCTGAGAAAACTTCGACAAAAATTTTTTTCGGACGAACGGACGGACAAGGTGAATGCAGTATACCCCCCCTCTATAGAGTGGGGAGTATAATTTGCAATTCGCCATTTTTGAGAGCTACAAATTAGTGTGAATAACCAAAATATGTGGAATCGCATGGGATTTAACAAAATCATAATGTAACTCTGATATCTTAGCATGATTTTACACTATGGCAATGGGAATTTCAAAATCCCATGGGAAAATGCAATTCCTATGGGATTTCATGATTTCCCATAGAATTTTGAAATATTCCCATGGGACTTTTATTATTCCTATGGGATTATTATTTCTCATGGGATTTCTTTAATTTCCCATGGGATTATTTTTCTCCCATGGGAATGTTTCAAAATCCAATGGGAAATAGTAAAATCCCATGGGAAAATGCTTTTCCCATGGGATTATGGAGTTCCCATATTTTTAAATTGTAATTGTGTAAAAGTGTGCTAACATATCAACTTACTTATATAATTTTCGTAATTCCCAGGCCAAAATAAAAATATTGTTTGTTTCCCCTTACCCTACCGACCCTGAAAAAATGGCCCTACTCAAATAATGTTATTCGACTTCTCTAAAAAATAATTTTTTTAACTAAAATTTGGATAAAGAAAAGTAGATTTTAACCTCTTATTAGTAAAAAAAAAATTTAAAAATTACTTCCTACCTACCTACTCAACATCATAAGATAGGGTTGGGTAAGGGGAAACAAACATCTTTTTAATTATGGCCCCATGAAATTCCCCATATTTTGGTAATTAACACTAAATGGTAGCTCTCAAGAATGGCGGCACCAGATTTGCAATCACTGAAATTGCAAATTTGAATTGGAATGAGTTATGTCTTGTAATTAGTAAGAGATATCATAAAGGCAACTATGTGGGGTAAAAAAAATATAATTTACAATTCAGCACAAGGTATTTAAAAAATTTGATGTCCATTAAAATATGATCCAAACAGCTAAAAGCCTGAATGAATGATAAACAAGGGGTAATCACTCTCATTGTCCCTAATTGAAGCTTGGAGCCTCTGGCTAAGAACTCTCCGGTCAGAAGATAGAATTATTATTGTTTTGTTCTGCACAGCCACATGTCGATTTTGATAAATAAGCTTCTAAAGTGTTTATCTTTTTTTTTGCTATGACCACTTATGTGTAATTATAACTGGTGCTTTAATTTTTACTAATCCTTTAATTAGCAATTAAAGTGTAATTAAAGTGTAATTAAAGTGTCAGTTATAATCAAGGTAATACATATTGCTGAAATTAAATCATTCAGACCACAATTCAAATAAAAATTCAAAAATTTGGGCAAAGGTTCCCCATAAAATCAATAGGGCCAATGTAAAAACTATGTTCCAGATGGTGGCTATCTTGGATGAGATACAGCCTGCCAGATACATTTTTTGGATGGGACCACCTAAGGACCATTGTGCATTAAATGGTTCTAATTGGACTAGTAGTTCCTGAGAAGAAGATCTTTGAATGTATATTCCATAGGGTCCTATGTTAAAACTATGTTCCCGCTGGCAGCCATCTTGGATGAGGTACAGACCTGCCAGATACCCTTTTTTGGAAGGGACCATCTAAGGGCCATTGTGACTAAGTTTGGTTATAATTGGATTGGTAGTTTCTGAGAAAAGATCTTTTAATGTATTTTCCACAGGGTCAAATGTTAAAACTATGTTCCCTGCTGGCAGCCATCTTGGATGAGGTACGGACCTGCAGGATACCTTTTTTGGATGGGACCATCTAAGGACCATTGTGGCTTAGTTTAGTTTTAATTGGACTGGTAGTGCTGAGAAGAAGATCTTTGAATTTATTTTCCATAGGGTCCAATGTTAAAACTATGTTCCACGCTGGTGGCCATCTTGGATGAGGTACCAACCTGCCGGATACCTTTATTGGAAGGGACCATCTAAGGACCATTGTGACTAAGTTTGGTTATATATATAATTGGACTGATAGTTTCTGAGAAGAAGATCTTTAAATGTCTTTCCCATAGGGTCCAATGTTAAAACTATGTTCAACGCTGGCAGCCATCTTGGATTAGGTACAGACCTGTCGGATACCATTTTAGGAAGGGACCATCTAATGACCATTGTGACTAAGTTTGATTATAATTGGACTGGTAGTTTCTGAGAAGAAGATCTTTAAATGTCTTTCATAGGGTCCAATGTTAAAATATATTCCCCGCTGGCGGCCATCTTGGATTAGGTACGGACCTTCTGGACACCTTTTTTGGAAGGGACCATATAAGGGCCATTGTGACTAAGTTTGGTTATAATTGGACTGGTAATTTCTGAGAAGAAGATCTTTGAATGTCTTTTCCATCAGGTGCAATGTTTAAACTATGTTCCTCGCTGGCAGCCATCTTGGATGAGGTATGGACCTGCTGGATACCTTTTTTTAGAAGGGACCATCTAAGGACCATTGTGACTAAGTTTGGTTATAATTGGACCGGTAGTTTCTGAGAAGAAGATCTTTGAATGTATTTTCCATAGGGTCCAATGTTACAACTATGTTCCCCGCTGACGGCCATTTTGGATTAGGTACGGACTTGCCCGATACCTTTTTCGGAAGGGATCATCTAAGGACCATTGTGACTAAGTTTGGTTATAATTGGACTGGTAGTTTCTGAGAAGAAGATATTTGAATGTAATTTCCATAGGGTCCAATGTTAAAACTATGTTCCCCGCTGGCGGCCATTTTGGATTAGGTATGGACCTGTCGGATACCTTTTTAGGAAGGGACCATCTAAGGACCATTTTGTCTAAGTTTGGTTTTAATTGGACTGGTAGTTTCTGAGGAGAAGATCTTTGAATGTCTTTCCCATAGGGTCCAATGTTAAAACTACGTTCCCCGCTGGAAGCCATCTTGGATTAGGTATGGACCTGTGGGATACCTTTATTGGGAAAGACCATCTAAGGATCATTGTGACTAAGTTTGGTTATAATTGGGCTGGTAGTTTCTGAGAAGAATATCTTTAAATGTCTTTCCCATAGAGTCCAATGTTAAAACTATGTTCCCCGCTGGCGGCCATCTTGCATAGGTACAGACTTGTCGGATACCTTTTTTTGGAAGGGACCATCTAAGGACCATTGTGACTAAGTTTGGTTATAATTGGACTGGTAGTTTCTGAGAAGAAGATCTTTGAATGTAATTTCCATAGGGTCAAATGTTAAAACTATGTTATTGCTGGCGGCCATCTTGGATTAGGTACGTCCCTGTCGGATACCTTTTTTGGAAGGGACCATCTAAGGACCATTGTGGCTAAGTTTGGTTATAATAGGACTGGTAGTTTCTGAGAAAAAGATCTTTGAATGTCTTTTCCATAGGGTCCAATGTTACAACTATGTTCCCCACTGGCGGCCATCTTGGATGAGGTACGGACCTATCGCAATTGGCCCAGAAGTTTCAGAGGAGAAGATCTTTGAATGAAAAGTTCACGACGGATGGACGACAGACGAGGGACGACGGACGCCGGACGCCAAGTGATGGCAAAAGCTCACCCTGGCATAGCCAGGTGAGCTAAAAAGTCAAAATGGGGCATAACTCCCACAAAAAATAGCTGATTAATCTGGCGAGACGATATGCACAACTAGGCATGATGGTCAACAATCCTGTGAAGTTTGGTTAAAATCCGATGAAATATGTGGGAGAATTGGGGTCCACAAACTTTGTGACGGACGGACAGATGGACAACAGACGGAAAAGACAATGTCAATAAAGGGCTGTGCCGAGCGCAGCATGATACGACCGCAGCATATCAAACACTGAAATTTGAACAAGTGTAATTCAAAATGAATGAGGACACAGTAAAGAACTTGATAAAGTAATTAGATGGACACAATGAAGAACTTGACCCAGTTATTAGCTGCACAATTACTAAGGCAAAATAAATATTAGCCCTTATAATTCCGTGTATGTATCAGAAATTATAAGAGATATGTCAAATTGGTCAACACACTACTTAACTATACCATAAGAGGTTATGGAGAAAGGAACCCCATTAAAATCCAATAAAAAATAAAAGATTTTACATATTTTGAAAATTGCAATCCCTGCCACTTTGACCCCTTATAGCTAAGAAACGGTAAGAGCTATCTTTTGACATACTACAAAAAACTTAAAACAAGAGGATTCCAAAAAAAAACACAAAAAAAAATGAAATGAAATCTGATGAAAAATAAAAGATTTCACTTATTTCGAAAAACTGCAATTTTGACCCCTTTGACTCCTTGTAGCTCAAAAACAGAAAGAGCTACGCCAAATTGGCTGCATACTACTGAAAGCTTAAATCAAGAGGAATCCAAAGAAAAAAATCCCATTGAAATCCGATGAAAAATAAAAATTTTAGGTAACCTGCAAATTTGCAAGTTTGTACCAATTCGGCCCCTTATAGCTCGGAAAACAAACAAGTTGTCAAAAATCTGATGGTGTGGTTGTATATTTATTTTCAAAAAGAATCCATTAAAAAAACTGCATCAAAATTGGACCAAAAATGAAAAAATGAAATTTTTGAAAATTGCCCCTTTAGGGGCCCGTCTATCTCGTGAACGGTACACGCCACTTAAAATCTGTAGGCATACTACTGAAAAGAAATCTAGTAAGGAACACACTGAAAGAAACCCCATAAAAATCCAATTAATAATAAATATTCTAGAGCAAAATATGTGAAAACACCCAATTTAGCACTTTTTGGCCCCTTTTTAAAAAACAGGAGGGGCCAAAATAACCAAAACCTACCCCAGCCTTCCTTTTGTGCCAAGAAACACTGTGGTAAAATTTCATAAGGATTGGTCAACAGGAACTTAAGTTATTGCCCAAAAACAAAAGTGTCTACAGACGACGACAACGATGACGACGGACGACGACAGCACCATACCATTATACGACCTCAAATTTTTTGCGGTCGTATAAAAACAATATGTCTCCCCCTTGAGAGGGGGGGAGACATAATGAATTTTTTTGGTTTTCAGCCTTAAATTTTTTGGTACAATTTGAGGTCCTAGTTTTAGCTATCTTAGTAAGAAACTTCTAGATCTTACAAAAAGCTAAAATCAGGGCTAAAATAGTACACAAGTTACTGTAGTCCAAATGAAACAAATGCTCCTGTGATCTGCATAAGTAAAACTTTTCCAACAATTTGGTCAGCTTTGTTCCCTAGCTTAAAAATTACCTCTACACAATAATCATATATGATATATCCCTACATTTGCCATACATGATAATCTGATAATTTATCATAAACTTACTCAAGATATGTGTCTTTTTGCATGTGTCATAAAGAAAGAATTAAGCCAGTCATATCTTCAGGGGGTGTAATATGAAATCCGTATTACACGGGTGTGTAATATGAAATCTGTATTACACAGGTGTGTAATATGAAATCCGTATTACATGGAGTAAAATATGGATTTTTCAAAATGGATTTATTTACTGGGAACAAGCAACATTTTCGCGGATTTTTAGTGTACACCATGTACACACATCACAAGTTTCTTACTATTATGTACAGTGTAGTTGTTCGAGTTAATGACCCGCATTGTTATGAAAATACTTTTGTCGTTTTGTGAAGAAAAATACCCAAGTTAGCGAAAATAAAGCATGAAAAAAGTTCACCTTGAATCAATTTTCAGCTATTCCACAACCCTTTACCAAATATAAGCGTTGACAATAAATGTAAGTACTTATCACACACACATAGATCTACATGTATAAGCTATGACGAAACAATCTTGTGTAAAAATATTGCAAAGCAATAAATCTACAATTTTCAGTACAAAATGCTAGGAGATTATACATTCCCATTAACCGTCTTTTCCATTTGAAAATATCCTGTCAGTGTTGGAATGAGAAACACCAAACAAGAGAGCATTGAAATGTAAATCACACACGAAAAAAATGAGGTGGCAAAAGCCTTTTTCCTGGCTATAGGCCTACTCATACGTGAACATTTTAGCAAAAAGCAAGTGGTCTACATTGAAATTTGTTTAAACTAATAGGTGCAAAATACCAAAGTTACTGTAAATTTAGATATGATGTCCAAACATGAAACCAACATGCCCCCTTTGAAACAAATTCTGTTGAAAACGACATTGATTAAATGACGCACATTTTACAGATTAATATTTTTTTTTACATGATTTCATTTTATATGAAATAAAGAAGAGTAAAACTGGTCAATTTTTGAAGTATATGATAAATAGTTTATGAGGGGGTTAATGTTGTTCACCTCTTGTTGAAGACACTTAGGCGACATCGGGATGTGGACAGGAATAAAAGCCCTGTTCTTGATAAACTGGAATTTTCTATGTATCGTGTGCATTTTTGTCACATGTACATTCACTCTATATCCTTTCATTTTTCCTATGATATGGCATTTTTCATATCATATCCCATATCATCCCTCGACACATATTAGCCCTCTGGCCTTCAACCCTCAGGTTAATATGGATGTCTCGGGATGTCGTGAGATTTGATATGAAAATTGCCATATAATAATCTCTATATATCCTTACATTTGCCATACAAGATAATCTGTTAATAAATCCTTACATTTGCCATACAAAGCAATCTGGAAGTTAAAGTATGTTTCTTTAGCACTGTATGTATCTGTAACTGTCCTTCGATCATCCCCAGTTCCTTCCTCACGAGTCTCCGTCCAAAAAACATTTGCAAAGCCATAAAATTTCAATCTGACCTCTGCAATTATTCAAATTTATTTATTATCAAGTATTTGTGACTTATAAAAATGTTTTACAAATCCAATGGAAAATAAATCTGCAAGATTGTGTAACAAGCATATTTTTGCGGTCGCATTAAAAATACCTCATTTTTTTTCGTTCCAAGACGCAATAGGTGTTAAAATTTCATAAAGATTACTTAGTCAATAGACCCTTTCACGATAACTGCATTCCTGTGATTTTGAGTGGAAAATAAAAACAGTTCCCACAAAAATGACATGGTAGGACAATTAGTCAAGACGTCACATATTTTATGACGTTACCCACTCAAAGGCATATGAGCGCATGTGCAAAATTCAGGACCGCAGTTATCGTGAAAGGGTCTATTTGGAAATAATACAATGCATACAGGACATTAAACCACTTTTGTTCCATGTTAAATTGAATTACTTTAGACGAGCGAGATTTATATCAAATAATGAAAATATATTCAAGCAGATGAATAGTACTTAGTATGACTTAAAATATAATTCATACTCAATAAAACCAATGTATTGCTTTGAATGTACATGCTTCAGTTTGTAAAAGGGAAAACATTTTTTTAAAATACTGGCAATTTAGAGAAAAGGAAGAAAAAGCTACATGCATATATTACTCATAGAAGCATGCTTAAATAGCGTCTAATGTTTATTTGCATCATAACGTACAACATTAACAAGAAATTTTTCTATCAAGCTTTCAATTCGGTGGAAGTTAATAAGCTCATGTGAAAATATGGAATGCTATACTTCATTCGTAGTATGCCTTATGATATGTTTCATTATTACATTACTTTATTCTTTTAATTAAACTTTAAGCTTGTTATGAAGGAGGTTCGCTCCTCATGTTTTGGAATTTCTGTCAGATTTTCAGAATTCTCTGGTTTTATCCATTCAAAAGCATTATAATTTTTTGCCCATGGACCCCCTTAATTTTTCCCATAATTTCATTTTATACATGTTTATGAGCATTTTGTAAAAGTTTCATTAAATTCAATTTATTCTGTCACATTCTTTCATGGTCAAACCTTGCTAATGTTAATTCTATGAAAAATCTTAGGAGTTCAGTTTCCCACCAAATTATCAATCACTTATAACTAAAAAACAATATCATCAACCTATCAATTTTTTTCACGTAAATTATTCATGTCATTTCTATTTTAATTTTCTAAGAAATTTGAAATCCTATTTATTTTCATATGGAGTAGCCATCCCCCCCAAGTGATTTTTCTTTACTTTATCATGTGATAATACTTTGTAATTATGTGATGATACTTTGTAATAATGTAATAATACACATTTGTAGTTTAAATTATGTGAGGATAGTTTGTAATTTTGTAATTTTGTGATGACATTTTGTAATTATGTGATGATACTTAGTAATCATGAGATGATATTTTATAATAATGTGATGATACTTTGTAATTATGTGCTGACTTTTGTAATTTTGTAATGATACTTTGCAATTATGTATGTGATGGCATTTGGTAAATACATTTATGTGATGATGCTTTGTAAATATGTGAGAATTCTTTGTAATTTTGTAATGATATTTTATAATTATATGATGATACTTTATAATTATGTGATGATACTTTATAACTTTATAATTATGTGATGATACTTTATCTAAAGCAATGGCTCTTTATTTCAGTCTTCAAGGCAAGAGTTATGTTGCACATGACCCCTCCTCTTCTTTGAAATGTACATTATTCACAGGGTGAAGGGGAGAGGAAGGGGTTCTTCACCCTTTGCTTGCAAATAAGCTTACAAAACAAAGATGTATGTATCATAAAACCTCAAGTTTTCTATCATTGCAATAAATGATAAAATATAATCACGTAACTTTTCACCCTTAAACCATCTGTTGTAATGTTTATTGGAGCATAATAACAAAGTATCATCACATTATCACAAAAATAGTAATGGTGGATTACATGATACCCTGCCATGTTTCACAAAATTTCTAAGTTAAAAGGGACATAACTCCACAACCATGTATAACGCTGAACCCAAAATTATACTTGGCCCGTGTTTTGTGGTAAACAATTTATATACCATGTTTGAAGACAGTATGTTATTTCATTCACAAGTTGTGAGTATGAAACCCTAAAATTTGCAAAATTTCAAAGTTTCAAGGGGCATAACTCCAGAGCCCCATGGACCTCTGAATCCACAATCATACTTGACCTGAGTTTCGAGGTAAACAACTTACATACCAAGTTTGAAGACCTTGTGTTATTTCGTTCACAAGTTATCAGTCGGAAACCCTAAAATTCGCAAAATTTCAAAGTTTCAAGGGGCATAACTCCAGAACCCCTTGGACCTCTGAAGCCAAATCAACCTTCACCTGAGTTTTGTAGTTAACAACTTACATACCAAGTTTGAAGACCTTGTATTATTTCATACACAAGTTATCAGTCGGAACCCTAAAATTCGCAAAATTTCAAAGTTTCAAGGGCATAACTCAAGAACCCCTTGGACCTTTGAACCCAAAATCAAACTTGACCTGAGTTTTGTGGTAAACAACTTACATCCCAAGTTTGAAGACCTTGTGTTATTTCGTTCACAAGTTATCAGTCGGAAACCCTAAAATTCGCAAAATTTCAAAGTTTCAAGGGGCATAACTCCAGAACCCCTTGGACCTCTGAACCCAAAATAAGCTGGACCTGAGTTTTGTGGGAAACAACTTGCATACCAAGTTTGAAGACCTTGTGTTATTTCGTTCACAAGTTATCAGTCAGAAACCTTATTAATCCATTATAATGCATAAGAATTTTTTGCCAAATTTCCTCCCACTTTTTTTTCTTTGAAATTTGATGAACACACCCCAAGAAGACTTCTGACAAAATGTTATGAAATATGTGGTGGTTTAAAGCAATAAATTCTCAATGTGAAATCAATAGTAAATCGATTTCCTGCCAAAATTTCAAATGATAGTACATCTAAAATGGTACATGTGTCAATATTTTTGGCTCAAATTAATTATCTATTGACACATTAAGCCATTTATACGAAATTCTAAAACTCTGAAAATGAAAACCTTAAGCCTAAATTTTATCACATATTGAAATACATAGGGCAGCAATATTAAGGTAATATTTGTACTAGTATAGTAGTTTAAAAAAATTCTGAATGTATCAAAATAGAATTAGAATTTAATTGAACATTATGGCCTTCTTGCAGAAAAGGTTTTACCAAAACAGATCATTACAACAGCATTTTGATTTATACCCTGTATATAGGCTCTGCAAGTCTCGTTCAATTTTGAAACTTCCAGATTCATAAATTGTACCCGGAAGATACATATTTAACAAATACATATGACATTTCAAACAAAATTTGAACGTCATAATCTAAAAACCTCATATTTTGGCGGGAAATGTTTTCAAATTTCAATTTTATCTTGAAATTACGATGTCACATGACGAGACTTACAGACCCTATTTGTAAACAATTACCACAAAATACAATGTGCATTGTGCTGTGCATGCAGATGACAATGAGTGTTTAGCCAACAAAGGGAAACACATAAGTCTTGTTCTTAATATATATTTTGGCCTTACTGAACAAACCAGGTTGATACCTATACCTATAAGGATAGAAGACCAAAATGTTTTGATACTACCAAAAATAAAACACTTTTAATAATTACCTTGACAATTTTGTATGCTCATTCCAGTTGTAAGCATTACTTTGAAAGATAGCCTACAGCCAGCAAGAGGGACCCGCCACTGCACAAATAGCAAAATGGCATGAATTAACTTGTCCCCTGCTCCAAAGCATTATCTTTGATTTATTCATGGCATGCTGTATGAGAGGTTATTTTTGTAGGTCACATATGAGTTATATTTCGTGGTATGCAATTTTTTTTTCAACATCAGAAGAACCTGGAATAAAGTGAAAATAACCATCAAAATTATCAAAATATGAATTCTAAATTAACTTGGTGCTCATATAGGGATACCCTATGTAAACTGTGCAAAATAAAGGTGTCAACATATATAGGACATTTCTTTGGTTAAAATCAAAACTGAAACAATTCTTTTGTGACATCTTCCTTCTTAAAATTCTCATTATACAGTAGAACTTCGATGGCTCGAACTGCAATAGGTCGAACACCATGGATGTCTCGAACCCTTTTTCTGGTCCCTTTTATTAAAGTTTCAACATAGTTCGACGTTGATTTCTCGAACACTCCTGTAACTCGAACTGTTTTCATTGGTCAATTGGGTGTTCGAGCCATCGAAGTTCGTCGTATATGACCCAAGTTTTTTCCACAGAAAACATTAAAACAATTTCTTTGATCAAGTTGCTTATAGCCTGTCCCAAATACTTTGTCAAAGAACTTTGGTGGACTTTGACAACAAAACAATTGTAAACATGAAAATTTTTGCATGGGGGAAATTTTCGCTTATTTTGCATTTGGGAATTTTGCTCGAATATAAACCCATGTGAATACTCTTAATAACAAACGTTTAACAATCAAATTTCCAAGATTCATGAATGTAATAACCACCCGAACAGTTCTGGTATGACACTTTGTAAAATCCCCCCCCCCCCACGCCTGAAAATAATTACATTTACAGTTAAGCAACCGATTCTCAAGATAACACACAGCCAGCAATTACTTTGAACTTTAATTAAATTGGTCAATCAAGAAATCTATTCAATTTTATTTTATTTTCTTTGTCTTTTATCTTTGTAAAAATTGTGGACAAATCTTTGAAAATGTCAATCAAATATTTCATTTCTACCATTTTTGTAAGAACTTCTTAACCATAAACTAGGGCTGTGTAAATGGGACTAAATTTAAGGTTTCTATCATTGGTAAAAACATCTTACATTTTCCATACAAAGCGACTTTAAAATGAAAGTAGTTTTCACGAGCAGAGTAGTGTCTCGTCTCCGTAAGTCTATCCTTCCCAGAACCTGTTGAGTGAGTTTACGTCCAATGAACATTAGCATATCCCTCAAATGTAAGTCTTAATTCTGCAAGAAAGAAATACCATCAAATTCATGTTGAATTGTCTCCCATTTATGGCATTATAAGATGGGTGATCTCACCTTTTCTTATGGTTTTCCTTATACTAATATTTCTCTTTACGTTTATTAGAAATATTAGACTTTTCTACCGAAGATGTTTCAAACAAAAACAGTGAGTTCTTTGTTATTTTTCATTTACATAAACTCTAGAAAAATTGACAAAATCATATTTTATTTTTAAATTAAACTAGATGTTGTCGGAAACGACAGCTATCCCCGCACTCCCTGTTTGACACAGAAAACAGTTGTTATACACCCTTGGCATAATTTTTTTCATTATCTTTGAAATCTACCTATTGATAGTCATTATTTTTACTAAAAGAATTCTAGGATATATGGTCGCTAAGTAGAATTCCAAAAAATAATTGGGCTTTGAGACTTTCAGGAAATTAACCAAAATTGGAATAAATATTTTTGAAATCCAGTTGATGAAAATGTTTTTCCTAAACTAAATAAACAATTTAAGTATGGTTGCTAGGTAGAATTCCAAAAAATAGGTGGTCTTTGAGACTTTCAGGAAATTTACCAAAATTGGAACCGCCTTTCAGAATCGTAAGTTATCAGAACTTTGATTTTTACCAAACTTGTCAGAATATAATATAATATGCCAAAATTTAAAAAAAATATGTGTCTTTGACATTTTCAGGAAATTTACCAAAGTTGGAACCGGAACCAAAATTCCAAAAGCTTATTGCAAATCTATAGACTATATGCAACAATTCTGCATAAAGATTTGATCCCTAAATCCAAAAATGTAGGAGGAGTTTGCGTCACATGCCACATGTGTCTAATCCACATCATTTGGTCTTTGTTAAAATTGACATCATGGGGCCTCTTGTTTGCACCAAGACCAATATCAAAAATCCGAAAGCTTATTGCGCATCTACAGACTATATGCAACAATTCTATAACAAAATTAAATCTCTAAATCCATAAATGTAGGAGGAGTTTGTGTCACATGCCACATGTGTAAAAATTGACATCATGGGGCCTCTTGTTTGCACCAAGATCAATATCGAAAATCCGAAAGCTTATTGCGCATCTGCACACTATATGCAACAATTCTACAACAAAATTAAATCCCTAAATCCAAAAATGTAGGAGGAGTTTGAGTCACAAGAAAAGTGTGACGGACGGACGGACGGACGGACAGACGGAGGGTATAACATTATCCCCGAACTTTCTTCGAAAGTGCGGGGATAATAAATTGAATAAAACTGAATTAAAAAGCATCATAAATATGATAAAGGTTTTGCTTAAACATCATAAAGACATCTCCTTCATGTCTGTAGAACATTACTAAAACAATGTTCGTTTCCTCTTACACAACCCCACATGTACCTAATGATGTTGAGCAGGTAGATAGGAAGCATTTTTTATAATCCTTACTAAAATATTCTTAGAAATTACTGTTCTTTGTCAAAATCTGAGTACAGAAATATAATTTATTCCTTAAAAGTCAATAAAATTATTTGGGAAGGGTCATTTTTTTAGGGTCACTAGGGTAAGGGGAAACAACCAATAATTTAATTTTGGCCTGGGAAGACGTTAAAAGAACTTAACTATACTTAAAAACTGTGTTTTCAGGCCATTAAAAAAAATGTTTATTTCTCAAGCCCCGCCCATGTCTGCCAAAAGGAAATTGCATCAATTTTTTTTTTTTTTTTTGAAATTTCAACAATGTACTTTTTTTTTATTTTATGAAAGTAACTAAAAGCTCAAAGTCTTACAAAAACCTGAAGAGTATTTTAAGATATCTTAATTGAAATTACCGTTAGTTCAGATCATATAGTGACATCATAATGAAATTTTGCTGACATTCAAGAAATCATGAAGAGAAAAAAAAAACGCCCGCCCCCACCAAATTTAGAATAAAAAGACTCGAGAAACAAATAATTTATTCTGAATGGCCTTACCAGCTGCAGTTCAACAATAATCTGATGACATACATATTTTTATGGCGGGTTTCCTGGCTCTTTAACGTATTATATTTGCAATTCTTCAATGAACATACCAATATTCCTAAAGTAACACATATAACAATTGCAAGTCCTTCTAAACTCCTATCCTTTATTTGCCAATCAACCAATGAAGATTCTATTTTTTAGAAATTCTATTGTATACCAATTTGTACTGCCTGAAGGGGTTTACCTTGATACTCCAGTAATGACAAATTGGTATACAAAAGAATTCTATAGAATCTTGATTGGTTGACTGACAAAGAAAAGATAGTAGTTTTGAAGAAGTTATTATAGGTGTTACTTGAGGAATATTGGTATGTTCATTGAAGAATTGCAAATATAATACGTTAAATAGCCAGGAAACCCGCCATAAACTATCATATAGAATATTAGCATTTATGATTTTTCTGTCTTATTACTATGTATCAAAATTACAATAAAAATGACATTTTCTCATGTACATGTATACCAAAGATTCCCTGTTTTAACTATAAAAGTTGGCAAGTAACATGTTGAATTTTTTATTTCAATGTTTATAAGAGGCTGTGCTGTATTTAATTTGTAAATGTAATCTAACATGTCAAATTAAATTAAATGCTACCTAAATTATAAAAAAATCTGACCCCCCCCCAAAAAAAAAAATTATATACATGTACATGTATTAAGACAATATGCATTACACCGGGCACAATCTTTTTACATCTATACAACATTCTACAGAGCTACAATTAAACACAAAACATGCATAATACATGTACATAATCTAATAATAAATAAAATAAAAATCAAAAGAATTGATACTGTAAAGAAATTTATGCACATCTTTTGAAAACTTTCAACGGGCTGTTAATTTTTTGAAGTCAATTAAAATTTAGTTAAATAATCTGTGGACACAGGATATGTCATCGCTTAAATTTGATCTACTGCAGCAGCCATAAAAATAAAATACAATTCTTTAACTGCGTAAACAATTTCCTTTAAAAAAATGATTTGATCACTCATCTATGACTGTGGGGCCAGGGCCATAATCTGGGCATGAAATCAGTATGTACTCCCAACATTTTGCCCAAGATGCAACTGCATGTCAACGGCAGTTGAATAATCGAAGTCCAAAGACACGGCCAAAACGAGAACACAGAAAACAAAGACGTTAGACAGATACAAAACACAGAAACAGAAATTACAACATTCAAAACAAAGGCACTCACAGTGTGAACTCCAGTGAAACTGAGAGTGACATCAGGTGCTTCGGAAGGGTAAGCATGTCCTGCTCTGTTAACAGCACCTGTCACACTGTGAGTGATTCAATCCGGGAAAATGTCAAAAGTCGGTAATCAAATCCAGGAAGATGTGAATCTAGCTGAAAATGTCCACTTTCATTTGGGATACTGACACGTCAAATCTTTCAATGATGTTATGGTGACAGCCATAGAATATCAAGTGGCTAGGACTACTGGTATAGGTTGTACAAACTGCTTGCTAAAAACTTAATGTGATTGTTCATGTGTGACTAAGGGGCCAGGGCCACCGTCTGGGTGTGGAATCGCTATATGCACTCCTCAAGACAGAACTGCATGTAAAATATCAAGTGCCTATGACTACCGGTACAGGCTGTACAAACTGCTTGCTCAAAAACTTGAAGTGAACGTTCATGCATGTTCAAGGGGTCAGGGCCACCATCTTGGCTTGGAATCGCTATGTACTCCTAAAGACAGATATGCATGTCAAATATAAAGTGCCTAGGACTACCGGTACAGGCTGTACAAACTGCTTGCTAAAAACTTAGTGATCGTTCATGTGTGACTAAGGGGCAGGGCCACCACATGAGCATGGACTTGGTGTGTACTCAAGACGCAATGCATGTCAAATATCACATGCCTAATACTACATAGGCTGTATAAACTGCTTGCTAAAAAGTTATCATTCATGCGTGACTAAGGGGCCAGGGCCATAAACTAAGTAGGGATTTGAGTGGTACCCATAATGATGCAACTGCATATCAAATACTATGGACCTACAACTTACATTATCTTTTTAATTCACAATAGTTTGTAATTGTTGCTGCTGCTGCTGACGATGCCGCCGGATAAGTTATCCCTAAGTCTCACTTCTACGACTTTTTCGTCACAGGTGCAACAAAAATTGTCTTATAGATAATTTCGTGATAATGTCACAGTTAAATTTTGACCAATCACAGAGCAGATAAAATGTAAACAAACCAAACCAAAAGTCACCCTGGCGGTGCTGGACTCAAGATTTTTCATCAAACATATGGGAATTCAACCAACTTTCAATGTTATTATTTAATTGACCCATTTCGAGTTTCCGGAGTTACATCCCCTGATTAAAAATAAGCGGCTATCAAGAGTAACTTTTAACATAGAATATAACGGGAGGGTTGCAGAAAAAATGCAATAACTTCGGTTTGGAGAAAGTCTGGGTCAAATCACTTGGGTATGATGTTGATACAACCCCAGAGTACAATCCACCATAGTTTTCATGACGCTCACCTTTACAGGTAAGCTATTTAGGTAAATGTTAATTGCATTTGGAGATAACAGGATGCGATGATGACTTAATCGACATCTGTACGAGAGCCACAACAGTAGCTGATAAATAGTCAAGGTTAATATTATACAAACTATTAATATATAAGATTGTCTAAAACGTGAAGAAAAAATAAACCAGTAATTAAGGGAATACACAACAAAAAGACAATAAGATTAGTGAGATTGAGTGAAAAGGACGATTGGACCTGGTACTTAAAAACATAAAAAAGCAATGAATAAAAAAGCAAAAAAAATAAATAAAAATCATGAAAAGAATGAAAAAGATAATAAAACTGGGGTAGTAAACATAAATGGAATGGATCAAATAAAATTTATCGCAAAGCAATACACACAAAAAGTTAGTTTCATGATAAAATGTACACAAAGAACATCGATGCACACATGGCATTCGACAGACAATCATTCAGAATTTAAAAACATACAAGGTTATAGTTTTTACCGAATGATTTGAAAAATTCGTGTCTTCTGCGTGAAATGCAAAGCCGGTCAAAATCAAGGGAAAAAAATTACAATATTTCTCAAGAGTGTCACAATAAAAATCCTCTTTTGTCGTATTGTTTTGTTGTCTTGTTTAAACTTTAGTTTCATTTTATTGCGAACCATTACAATTTCAAATGTGACCCCTGCTCAGTTTATCGTAGTTTGCTAGCTTCTGCATGGTATAACCTGCATTTTATATCGTGTCAACCTATAATCTGTATTGGTTTGAGGTATGAATGTGGAGATCTCGGATTACGTTCTGGGAATGGGGTTATGATTATTTTGCCCTTTGAAGTGCTTTTTAAATACTTTTTTTTATTTTGAAAGTCTATCTCAGATATTTCGTTTTTGTGTATTGGTCCTTCGCTATTCATTTAAGCATATAAATCTATGATTTAAGGCATATCTGTAACATTGTTTTAAGTTTTAAAATTTAAATTTTATTAATTTAATGTTTCATTTTTCATTTTTTTTTGTTGTTGTTTTGTTTGTATGTTATTTTTTTAGTTGGAATTATTTTTCTGTTTGTGTTTTAAAGAAAAAGTATGTTTGTCCTTTTCAGTGCCTTTTCGCTAACCGTTTTGTTGTGTATTCCCTTACTGGTTTCATTCATTTCTATTTTCTGGACATTCTCATATATTCATAGTTTGTATAATATTAACCCTGGACTATTTATTAACTACTTTTTGTGGCTTTCCATGAGGCTGTATCAACATCATATCCAAAAGATTTTGCCCAGACTTTCTCCAAACCGAAGTTATAGCATTTTTTCTACAACCCTCCCGTTATATTCTATGTTAAAAATAATCCTCGATAGCTGCTTATTTTTAATCAGGGGAAGTAACTCCGGAAACTCGAAAGTCGTCAATTCAATTCTGATCGAAAATTTTATATATGATTAATGTTTTGCTTATAATCTTACTTCGAATCGTCATATTAATTTTAAAAATGTGTCTTGACAGACTCCAGTTTTGTTTTTTATGTGGAATATATTTATTTCAATAAGTTATGAGATCCAGTTTTCCTTCTAACTGGTATCCGAGGCGATCGTTTAATGAAACAAGTGCCTGTGCCAGGAATCATACCTTGCAATTTCATTTCGTCATTAAGTTCTACAAAAACGTGTCCAGCGACAACTTGACCAGGGTAGAATATAGCATTTTGATTTTGGAGCTGGATCTTAAATACTTTCAATTTTCCCATTTCTATCTTCCTTTATCATATGATTCGCTGCGATTTCGAAATTTTCAGCATCTTCACCAATCTGTCAAGGGAGGTAATAATTCCAAGTCAAAATGCTAGATTAATGAAGCTCCAAATCCGTCCTCTCCAACCAGAACACACAAAATATAAATGAATTGAGGATAATAATGATTTGGTATTTTAAATGCCATTTTTTGGCCCGAAATTGGTGAAAACGGAATTTTCAGCATTTCACATTTGTCCAAAATTCCAACTCTGTAAAATCGGTATTAGGGATATGTCAAACCCCGGGATGTAAAATCTTTGGGATATATCTTAGAGAATATAAGGATGCACTACATATTTTAAAACACTGAATAAAAAAAAGAGTTCAAAGGGTCACTGAATACTACGGAAGCTTATTAGGGACACAACACAATTTATTTTTACACAACACAATTTTTTTTTTAATTTGTAATTACAAATTAATAAATTGTAATTACAAATTAATAAATTGCAATTACAAATTAGTAAATTGTAATTACAATTTAATCAATTGTAATTACAAATTAGTAAATTGTTATTACAAATTACTAAATTGTAATTACAAATTAATAAATTGTAATTACAAATTAACAAATTGTAATTACAAATTAGTAAATTGTAATTACAATTTAATAAATTGTAATTACAAATTAGTAAATTGTTATTACAATTTAATAAATTGTTATTACAAATTAGTAAATTGTAATTACAAATTAATAAATTGTAATTACAAATTAATAAATTGTTATTATAAATTAGGAAATTGTCGTGAATAGGGGAGTTCACTGTCTTATTCGAGGCAGCTAGGTAATGCTGGTCGCCTATCATTGTAGGCAAACTGTGTGGACAAACACGTTCCATACATTATTATGCCACACTGTTACACCGAGAACGTGTATTTATTAATAGAATTAAAATATATTATCAAGACGTTTTACATTCAATAATTGGCAAAGATAATTAAGTATTTCATTGGCGGATCCGTTGTGGAGATGGCTCCGATAGATTGAACGCGTTGGGATTCGTTTACGCCTAATCTTCGAGTGCATGTATCTGTAAAACGAGAGATGGGAAGTTGAAGAGGTGAAATTAGGGGATTCGGAGGATTAGTCGGCAGGTGACAATAAGGAGAGTGGAGTTGGAAGTGGGAGAGATAAGTGTGAGGTGTGAGCGAGTGACCCCTTGTTCATTCCCCCTCCTCTACTAAGTACTCACGGTACTAGATATTCGCTCCCGCCTTTACAAAAAAAAAACTCTATATAATCTGTGAAAAACTGAAACTATATGTTAAATGATTCGACATAATTTGAAGAAAACTGTCAAAGTGCAGACCTTAAATGTACAGCAATTATCAAGTTACCATTCAGTCGAAATGGTCAGTTGTTATCCCCGCAGTCTTCTGAAGAAAATTCGGGGATATTGTTTTGGTCCCGCATGTCTGTCCGTTAGATGAACCTTGTCAGTGGATCTCCTTCCTCATTTTTGATTTATGGATTTCATTTTGTATAGAATTGTTGCATTATAGTCTGCAGATGCGCAATAAGCTATCGGATTTTTGAAATTGGTCTTGGTTGAAACAAGAGGCCCAAGATGTCGATTTTGACACACGTGAGCTTGTCAGTGGAACTCTTGTTTTCTGTGTAGTTGCTATATTACTAGAAAAGACGAGCAATCTGTAGGCTACAGGGAGGTCAGGTCCATCATATACAACACAGAAAATAAACAGTTCATATGTATATGTTAGTGGGTAAATGTAGTCACACTCTATTGACAAGTTAGAGTCACAATGTTAATTTCTCTACTTCCTATATTGAAGAATATTACATCTTGCCACATCTAAACCATATACCAATCCTCTACTTATATTTTCTATATCTACGTGCGGTTTATATGGTATTCATGGAAAAAGCAAAGCAATCCAAAATTGATTGGGTTATGTTGCTAGTATTATCAAGCAATTAAAGCAGAACATTCACTTTTATCTAAGGAGCCATAAAGCAGATGATGCAGTGAGTTTATAAATTTCTCGCGGACTGTACTGAGACATTCACAGTGAACTGAAAAATGTTCACGATCTTCTAAACCATAATGACACAGCGGACAATCTGGTTTAACTTCATATTGATTAAATTTGTGACGATTAGACTGTAGTGTATAGGTACCATGAAGCAATCTTGCCTTAATAGTTGATTTAGAAATAGACATTTCTCACAACCTGCAGCTTCCCAAATTAAATGTTTATAGCCAAAACAAAATGATCCTTGCAGTGTTCAGATATTTCAACGTACTTTTAGTATTTGCTTCACAAATTACTCTTCCCGGTACCTGTGAACAGCCTTATAAACAGTGGTTAACATAAAATGCCCATTTCATTTTTAAAGGCCTGACAGGAGCTAGCACTGAACATAGTTTAAAATTGAACTCTATAGAAAAATTCTCATTTTTTATCATCTACGTATACTCTGAAACAACTGAAGCACTAATAACTGTATTGGAATAATGTATGGAAGGTCCTTAACAAAGGCTACTTATTCTAATTGGATTGGACAAACATGGCTGCTAGTGGAGAATTAAGTTTAAAATTTGACCCTATGGGAAAACATTTTGGTCATCACCTGTATAAATGCCAGTTGCCAAAAACTTCAGGCCAAATTGAATATTAAGAATCTGTTTTGTTGAATATTTTGAGTTTTAATATACAAATGTACTAGTTAAGTAGATTTAACTAAAAATTCGATAGAAATTTGCTTTATACCACATACCGCCTCAGCATGGTAAAAATGATTTTGCATTTACAGCCTGTATTAAGCCCACTAGGTAGGGACCCAAACCCTTCGGGTGGAACCTGGAGCTCTGAAAGTGGAGACCAGAGCCCTATTGTTGGAATCTGGAGTCCTAGTCTTGGAGCCCAGAGCCCTTGTGTTGGAGCCAGGAGCCCAACGTTCAAACAACGTTGGAGCCCGGAGCCCAGAGCCCGTATTATTCCCAAAGTATTGGGTTTCGATCACCTGTACTGGCCCTCGGCGAAGACCTCAGCCCAATATAACTCGAAATGGGCATTATTCAGAATTCATATAAAAATGCCCATTTAATAACATTAAAGTAGTAAATCTTAAAAAAAAATATGGAGTGAAAGAGCAATTTTTATGCCCCTTCCTGGAGACGGGCTATCAGTTTCGGAATATTGCATTTGCCTTATTCATGTATTCTTCACGGTTTTACTTTGCGTCTGGTATCTCTGGTCTAATTAAACCAGACTTGCAGTTTACTTTTCTGGTTTCTGTTACGTACCCAGAAGCAAGAGAAACCGTGAATGACCATTTCGACTGAATGTAGTAACTTGACTATAATTGTTGAAAATTTAAGTTCTGCATTTTGGCAGTTTTCGTCAAATTATGTCAAATCACTTAATATATAGTTTCAGTTTTTCACAGAATATAGTTTTTTGAAAAGGCGGGAACGAATATCTGGTAGGAGCAAGGGAGGGGATGGAATGAACAGAGGGGTCACTCGCTCACACCTCACACTTATCTCTCCCTCCTCCCACTCCACTCTCTTTTTATTACACCTGTTAACTAATCCTCCTAACCCCCACTTCTTTTCACCTTTTCTACAACTTTCCACCCCTCTTCTGTCCGTTGTAATTTTACAGATGCATCCTCTCATAGAGTTTGCTTAGACGTATCCATGTCTGTCGAAAATATAAGTGCACAAATATCTCCGAAAAGAACAAAAATTAATCATTTTAAGTGTAAATCCGCACTTAACAATAAATAAGCCATTGTGTGTGGAAATTTTTTAAATACACGGTCTTATCAAGCCTTCCAAAAAAGGGGGTAGGGTTTTAGTCGATTTTTGCATTTTTTGGCCCATTTTGGTCCAAATTATTCAGAAATTTTGAAATATTTCCAGAAAAAGGGTATTCCATCTATCGGAGCCTCTAGTGAAATACTTTATACTCTTTGCTCATTATTGAATGTAAAACGTCTTGATAATATCCTGACTCTTTTAATAAATACACGTTCTCGGTGCAAAACCATAAACAACGTGGCACAGTAATGTATGAAGCGGGAAGTTTGCATACAATGATCGGCGGCCAACATGACCTGGCTTCCTCGAATAAGACAGTGAACTCCCCTATCCACAACAATTTCCTAATTTGTAATAACAATTTATTAATTTGTAATTACAATTTACTAATTTGTAATAACAATTTACTAATTTGTAATTACAATTTATTAATTTGTAATAACAATTTATTAATTTGTAATTACAATTTATTAAATTGTAATAACAATTTACAAATTTGTAATTACAACTTACTAATTTGTAATAACAATTTATTAATTTGTAATTAAAAATTAAAAAAAAAATGTGTTGTGTAAAAATAAATTGTGTTGTGTCCCTAATAAGGTTCCGTAGTTGGCCTACATGACCTGGCTTCATCGAATAAGACAGTGAAACTCTCCTATCCACAACAATTTCCTAATTTGTAATAACAATTTATAATTTGTAATTACAATTTATCAATTTGTAATAACGATTTTTTAATTTGTAATAACAATTTATTAATTTGTAATTACAATTTATTAATTTGTAATTACAATTTATTAATTTGTAATTACAATTTATTAATTTGTAATAACAATTTATTTATTTGTAATAACAATTTACTAATTTGTAATTACAATTTATGAATTTGTAATTACAATTTACTAATTTGTAATTACAATTTATTAAATTGTAATAACAATTTACAATTTGTAATTACAATTTATTAATTTGTAATTACAAATTAAAAAAAAATTGTGTTGTGTAAAAATAAATTGCGTTGTGTCCCTAATAAGCTTCCGTACTATCGTTATTTATGTTTGTCTCTTGTTTTCATTATTGTTTTTCTGGTGCAGTTTGCTTGTAAATTGTGGCATGTGATTGCAGTTCCTGGCCATTGTAGGTGTTTGCTGTTTTCCTGTTTTTGTAATTTTATAGTATTTGTATATTATTGATTATTGCACAATACCTCATCTTTATTTATTAACTTCTGGTTTTAAATTTATACATTACTGTTCTTATCTATATTTATAAATCTGGCTAAGCGATATTGCAATACCAATCCCATCATCCTCTACAAACCTGTTGCCAGTACCACCTATAGTAAATGTTTATAATACTTTTCAACTTCCACAAGGATACAGAAAAATTACAACCCCGCCCCGTTTTATCAGGAGGAAACTGGACGCCATTTTGATTTTCGAGAATCTGAAATTCCTATTGGTCAATAGTCTTCTGCGCATGCGTTCTCCTCACTGCGCAAGCGTACTCCTCACTTCACCCAAAGAACTATCTATATAGCTAGGCTATTCCATAGCCTAGCTAATAATTGAAGAAAATATGCTGAATAATTCAAAAAGATCTTTTTACAAAACAAATTCTATAGATAACAAGAAACGTTTTATCCTAATTGAGTATATAAATTTAAACAGAAAATAATTTCTTTTTTTTTGGTGAAATTTTCAAGGTCAAGGTCATGAGGTCAAATATTCTAGACCAACTGAAAGGTCTCTCCACAATGAATACACATGCAAAATATGAAAGCCCTATCACTTACCATTCAAAAGATATACTCAATGTTAAAGTTTTTATGCAGTTGTTCAGATACCAAGGTCAAGGTCACAAGGTCAAAAATTTTGGTACCAATTAAAAGATCTTGCCACAATGAATGCACATGCAAAATATGAAAGCCACATCACTTACCATCCAGTGTTAAAGTTTATAATTTTTATCAAAAAGTCCATCACATGCCAAGGTCAAGGTCATGAGGTCAGAAATTTTGGTATCGTTTGAAAGGTCTTGCAACAAGGAATACACATGCAAAATATGAAAGCCCTATCAAAACCATTCAAAAGATATACCCAATGTTAAAGTTTTTGTAGACAAACAGACAGACCAAAAACTATATGCCCCCGAATCTTCACTTCTCTGGGGCATAAAAAAGAAGGGAAACGAGGAATGTGTCAAAGAGACATTGACCCAAAGGGGAGTAATAACAATTCAAATAACAACTTCAATGAACGGTGAGAAAACCTAAAGGCAGGTCGGAGTCGGCCCCTGAATAAAGAGTAATCAAGTTCAGCGAAATAAACATCATCCTAGACTCCTATAGACATAAAGTAAACTAACTAGAAAAAAGACAAGACACACAAAGGCTTAATAAATTTCCTGACTTAGGACAGGCGCAAACCTGCTGCTGTGGGGTTAAACTAGTTTATTAGGCCCAAACCTTAGCATACATCTCTTACACGGGGAATTGTTTTACCAACTCCACACTGCATTAAAAGACAAACTCCTGTATTAAATATTTTACAAAAGGATATGGAGTAAATGAACACGAGACCGTAACACATATGTTTACTCCAACTGAAGTATTTTAATGAGTGTATGGGCATTTCGGAAAATAATTCCTCATCAGCAGCACTGAAACCAAAACAAAGGAAATCTATAATTTCAAAAAAAAGTTTCAAATACATAAAACCAAACGCAAGCCTAATAACCAGCAATATCAAATATAGCTAAGGACAAAACTATGATGGAGGGAGTCAAACCTTATGTTTTAGAATTTATATAAATTTAGATAATAGTAATAGAACGAATTTATTTTTCTTAGATATTATCTCATTTACAAATACACCATAACTGAGAAAAATAAAGAGCCGATAATAATCTCTAACACTGGGAATTTTTTTACAAACTCCACTGCATTAAAAGACAAACTCCTGAATTAAACATTTTACAAAAGGATATGGAGTAAATGAACATGAGACTGTAACAAATATTTTAACTCCAACTAAAGTAATTTCAATGAGCTGTATGGCCATTAAGTATATTTCTGACTAACATGGCCGTTAATCAGTCATGTTAAATGAAAGGAAATTTACATTTCGCTTCAATATGCCTTAATCAATTTCCCCTATCAAATTTGACATTTATACTGGTTATAATTAATTTTAGAAACTCCAAATGACCTTTTTTTAGTTGTCAGGATCAAGAATTTCATTTTTGAGTTATTTTAGTAACCTGTAATATCACCCATGCAGTCAGCTGTTTTTGATATGCCGTTTCTACGCAACCTCACATAATATAAGGGGTCTTGTGATAATGTTTCTGGCCAATGGAATAGGTTGAAAATTTTCTAATTAATAACATATAGGCTTAAAATCCGACATATTGTAAATTCTAATTGTTTCCAGATGCACGAGTAATCCTAAAAGGTCGAAAAGGTCAACGTAGTCACTTTATCAGTTTGTTTCTGAATTTTTAGAATTTGTAAAAATTGTTTTAAACTAAAGTTGTTTAAGTCTGGCTTGGTTACGTTTCCTCAAATATATTCGTAAATGATCCTAATCACTCAAAGTAATACCCAAACAAAAGAAGCGTCGGAGTATAGGTTTGTCAGTCTGTCATGAAAGGGTAGCTACTTAGTGTAAACAACAACTCTCATAGAGGTAACCCGTGAGGTCTGAAATTTACCAGGGTGTTTCTTTGCACTTTGAACATGGACACTCCTGTTTTGGGTGCATTTAACCTTTCCAAGATTCCACGTCAAGTTGAAATAAGTCATTTTCAACTCCTTTCACTGCTTTTAACCTTGTCTGAAACTTTGCAGGGTATTTCTATGTACAATTAAGAAATGTATTTTATTTATTATATTATTAAATTTAGTTAATCTGGGGGGAATTTCATGGCCTATTGCATTTTGTAATTTTTATATTTGAATTTGGTCATTTTTCAACAATATTGTAACATTCTGAAAAAAGAGTGTACATTTCGTTTAAATTCCTGCTATAGCTTTTAACTTGCGGCAAAACATGCTCCAGAGGGGATATTTGTATTCTTTTGAAGGACAGTTCTAATTTACACCCAGTTTTGTTTGAATATTTGATGATTATTTTTCTCCTGCAAGTACTGAATGAGCAATCAGACTGAACCAGGAAATCGCTCATTTTATAAGAACCAAATTTATGGAGATTCTGGAGTATTATTTTTAAGAATACAGAACTAACATCATATATTTTTTTTAAATTTCTGTTGTCATATTTGTTTAATTGCTGTTGACAAACTTCCTTCTGAATAAGCACACCTGCAACTTTTATCAAATTCAAGATGACATGCTAATTTCACTAGTGCCACCAATCATTGCCTCTAATAGCAAGATTCGTCTTTGATAATTTCAAGACTGAATGACAAAAAAAAAACAAATGGGTAAATGAATGGAGTGATGGTCACATAACGTTTACTTGGATACATATATGTTGAACAGAAATAAAACAAATACTCAAATAAATTAAAACTATTTTTAATCAAACTCAATTAAATCTTAAGTTTAACAATATAAAATCACTGTTGGGCAGTAACCATTGAAATTTGAGCAGGATATAATTCTTTTCTTAATAGATTTAATTACTAAACGTATTTGATTGATAAAAAAAATTAAAAAAACTGAAATACAAGTAGATAAAATAAACTCTTCTTCAGGCATAAAAAATAATCAATAAGGAAGAGATAAAATGTAAATTGGATTAAAAAAAACTTAAATATGAATGCAGTGAAATGATAAAAAACATTTTTCTGTTCATTCTTAGCAAAAATACAATCTCCTCAAAAGTAGAAACAAGAACTCTAAAATTCAAATGGTTGCTCCTTTATAAATAGTTTTTGTTTGTTAATTATTTTTAACTATAATGCATTACTTATTCAAACAAACATAATTTATATTGCATATACATGTAATCCATAAAAATCAATACTTTTTAAATAAACATTATTATTTATTGTAACATTGACATGAAATTAAATCATTTGCACTGCCTTTCGTTAAGAAATTGTTTTCTGTATAAATATTTTATTGACCCAGTGAATTTTTCTGCAGGTAATTCCATTTCAAGCACTCAACAATAATCAAAGGATATATTTTTCAATATTTTTGTCATCTTAACTAACTTAAAAATACAAATGTAAAATGTCATTAGTCATGAGTAAAATCGCACTTTCTTTCAAAGTGATCTGCATAAATAAAAGACAGTATAATCCTTCATATCACAGATTAAGCACATTTCATATTAAATTTTTGAACACAATATTTACAATAAAACCATGATTAATACAAATATTTTGTCCAGTATATCAAGACTGAGGTGTAAGACATTCGTGCGAATATTTTTTTTTAATTCGCCCTTTCAGACACTAAAGCATTGTTGGCAGAGTGTACACCAAAATATGTTGATTGTTCAAGAACTTAGGGCAATTCCAGTAAAAATTCCCACCAGGGGGTGGAACGCCACTTATTTTTATACCCCAACAAAGAGAAAAAAATTTAAATATATAATAAAACTATTAGGATACAATACAAATTCACCCGCCACCAACAGAAAAAAAATTCACTGGTGTTCCACCCCCTGATGGGAATTTTAAATGGAATAGCCCTTAAATAACCTAACATCATTGGTTGAAAATCAATTGTTCATACACCGAAATTTCAAATACAATAACAGGACCCACAATGCTTTAGTTTCCAGAACGGTGAATTACCTTTAGGTGTCATGGAGCAGATCATCAGTACCAGAGGATACCTCCAGTTTTTGAAGGGGTTCTCACTGCTTCTGCTTAGTTTCTTAATGTTCCTATTCTGATTTGTTTGTTTTGTATTTATCATGTTGTTTCAGTTTGTGCTAAATCTGAATTGCCACATTTATAAAATTTTTATTTAAAATTTCCCAGATTCACACTATTTGCTTCAGTATTCATATGCCAATGTATTAGATCCAGATGCAAGATCTCTGTAGTGAAACTATTTTTGAGATAAGTACTGTGAATTCATTTAATTTAATTTCGTGGGTACCAATTTTCGTGGGTAGAGAAAAAAAGACATTTCTTGGTATACGTAAATTCGTGGATTGCCATTTGTTCAAAAAAAGTTTTAACTATATTTAATACAAATAAAAATTCTAAACTTAATGGCTTTAGTACCTTCAGTATTGATGTCAAAACACCAAAATTTAGAACTGTACCTGTAATTAAAATGTCACCTGTAATTCACAAATCATAGTAATGTGTAGATATTATGTAATTAGGTAATCATCTGACATAACCTTACTCAATTCGTTATTTATAAATAGACACATGTATTGATTGCACAGGCGCAGCACATTACCGCGACTTTTTGCTTAATAGCAACTCATTATCGCAACTTTGCTCTCGAATTTCGCCTCTACACTACCGCGATTTTTACTTATGGTCTAATTAACAGGTAAGTAAAGTGAAAACTTAATCGTAATTAGTACTCATGTGCATTCAGGTAACCATATGTAAACAGGGGCAACCCGAGTATTATCGTTGATGGATATAAATTTAGGAAGGATAAAGAAAGTAACAACTCAAAACTATGGAGATGTATTGTGAAAAGCTGTAAAAGTCATTGTAAAACTGATTTAAACGAACTTATGGTCCTTGGAGGCAGAATGGAGCACAATCACTCTGAACCAGGTAATCATTTTTCGATCAAATATTAATATTTCCAACAATTTTAAGCAATATTACATCTTCATAAAGAATATTTGCTTTGTTTTTTAGTTTGCTTTTTCTATGTTTTTCATTTTCAGACAAAGGCACTTAAGAACAGCATATAACTATGAAATTCTGTTGTTGATCCTTCAGTTAATGTCTAAAAAAATATTGGTAGTTCGTATACATTAATATCAAATGTGATGTTTTTTTCTAATTTTTTTATGTCTTTACTTTTTTTTATATTGACAGATACCAGACAAACTGAGCGTCAAAAGATACGTCAAAACTGTAAAAGAAAAGCTACTGATGATTTGTCGGAAAGACCGTCTAAATTGATCCTCAAAGAAATTCAAAATAACAATTCTAGTGAACTAATACCACAGGATATAGTAATTATCCGTCAGGCTATATATCGTGAAAGAAGAAAAACACAGCCTAAACTTCCGACTTCAAGAGAGGAGACCCTTGTAACTTTAAATGACTACGATCTGAAATCAAGTAATGGTGAGAAAATGATTTATTTATCAAATCCAGATACCAATATTGTAATGATAACTACTCGTTCAAATTTACGATTCTTGAGCCGCGCTGATGTGCAACTGTTTGGTGACGGTACTTTCCAATATTGTGCCAAATTTTTTTATCAGTTGTATACTATCCATGGATTTGTCAACGGACATTATGTACCATGTGTTTACTTTTTACTTCCATCTAAATCCATAGAGTGTTACATCAATATGTTTCAGTATCTTGTTTCTGCTTGCCAGGAAGATGGTCATACCTTAGCACCCACTTCTATTCATCTAGATTTCGAAAAAGCTGTGCATGAAGCTGCAAAACAAATCTGGCCAAATATATGTGTTAAAGCTTGTCAATTCCACTTAGCGCAAGCCTGGTATAGAAAAATCCAAGGTCTTGGACTTACAAGGGAGTACAAAAACGCAGAATCTCCGGTTGGGCAGTGGTTAAAGTTATTCTTCGGACTTAGTTTCTTACTCCCAGAAGAAGTTTCGGACTGTTTCGGATTCGATATTTTCCCTGAAGTACCAGATTCCGAACGTGCTATCGAGTTTGCTGATTATGTCATCAACACCTACATTGATGATGAGAGTGCTTCCTTTCCTCCGTTCTTGTGGGCGAATGAAAACATTGAAGTGAAACGCACAACAAACGGGTGTGAGAGCTTTCACAATCAATTCGGAAACATGTTTTATAGTTCTCACTCAAACATTTTCGACTTTCTAGAAAAACTTAAATCAATGCAAACAAAAACATATCTGAAGATGCGTGCATCCAGAATACAGGCACCATTACCAATAAAGGGCTACGCCGAGCGCAGCATGATACGACCGCAGCATGTCGACCACTGAAATTTTTAAAGTGAATGTGGACACAGTAAAGAGCTTGACACAATAATTAGATGGACACAAAAAGAAGCTAGACACAGTAATTAGCTAGAAACAAAATAGGGAAAAAATCAACCCTTTTGATTACTTACTGATTAAAAAACCGTAAGAGCTATGCAGAATATGTACTATCAACTAAAACTTTACAGACATAGAAATTTTAAGGAAAAAAAAACCATTGAAATCTGATGAAAAATAAAGATATGACATATTTAGAAAAATTGCAATTTTTGGCCCCTTTGACCCCTTGTAGCTTGGAAACGGTAAGACCTACACAAAATCCGTTGCAATACTACTGAAAGCTTAGATCAAGAGGAATCCAAAGAAAAAAATCCCATTGAAATCCAATGAAAAATAAAGATTTGACATATTCAGAAAAATTGCATTTTTGGCCCCTTTGACCCCTTGTAGCTCAGAAACGGTAAGACCTACACAAAATCCGTTGGCATACCCATGAAAGCTTACATAAAGAGGAATTCAAAGAAAAAAATCCCATCGAAATCCGATGAAAAATTAAGATATGACATATTTAGAAAAATTGCATTTTTGGCCCCTTTGACCCCTTGTAGCTCGGAAACGGTAAGACCTACACAAAATCCGTTGAAATAC